>AVCM01000273.1:0-11460 GCA_000447165.1 Hammondia hammondi
CCAGCTGCAGTGCCCGCCGTACCTCATGGCCGGCGACCCACTCCCCTGTAAGGCGCCTGTGCCCTTCGAGGCGGAGACAGATGCAGAGACGCGGAGACCAACGCTGGAGGAACTGAAGAGACAACACGAGCTCCTTCAAGAGCAGTTGCACCTCGTAGAGGAGCAGCTTCAGCTCCACCGAGAGCGACAGGCGCACGAAGAGCAGCGGAGGCGGCTGGCGGCGTTAGAGAAGCTCGAGAGAGAGGAGCGAGAAGCGGCAAAGCAGTTCAGGGAGGCGACCGACCAGGACTTTTTGAAGCGGCAAGACCCGCCCTCGGAGTTTTTGGGAACGAGCGAAAAACGGATCGCGCTTTCACGAGTAGGGACCCAGGAAGAAAGCGACCTTGCTGTCAGTGAGGAGACGGCTCGATCGAGTGAAACCGGAGACGCACATGAAACCTCCACGAAGAGAAGCGGACAAGCCTCAGACAGCGGCGTGGAGCAGGAAGAGGGACAGGGGCATGTCTCGGACGACGCGAGCAGCAAACGGAGTTGGACGCTCGCAGAAGACGAGGCGGATGAAAGGCCCTGAGGACGTGAATGGAGAGAAAAACGGAGAGCGAAAGACAGACGGTTGGTGCAGGTGGAACGGGGGAAAGCGGAAGGAGAAAGCCGGTACAGTCGCGTTTTCAGCAGGTGTTTGGGAAAAGGCGAAAATATATTTTTCAACACGCTAGGTGGTGGTCGAATTTCGGCGATAGAACCACTTTCGCCGACAGCACGTCCCAGAGAAA
Source organism: Hammondia hammondi (assembly GCA_000447165.1). Classification (NCBI taxonomy): domain Eukaryota; phylum Apicomplexa; class Conoidasida; order Eucoccidiorida; family Sarcocystidae; genus Hammondia; species Hammondia hammondi. The sequence continues at coordinate 774 of AVCM01000273.1, forward strand.
AGGCATGTTGGGGTTATGGGTGTGTTTGGAAGTCAAAGAAGACTTTGGTGATCCTTGCATTTGTTGGCCAAGAAATTTGCAGGTTCTCGTCGGCATTCGCAATCGTTCTGTTTGTGACCATAAATCGACATTGTTTCTCGGTGGGAGTTATTACGCACTTTTCTCGATTGTGTGTGCTCGTTGAGCAAGTGATGCTTCTCAAAAATGCTCTGGGTTCAATTTTTCAATTCGCTACTGACCCCTCCTCGCAGCGGTGGAGTGCAGTCAGCTACCATGCATTCCAATCCCGCTTTTGAGGCGGAGCAAGATGACTAGCAAGTGACGGTCGTTCGTGATCAATCGTCGCGCACTCAGAGAACTAGCCTACACTTTCCAGGTTCGTACGAGTGTCGCGTTGCTACTGCGTCGCACTCTGTTCAAAAAAATTCTGCTTCGTCGGCAAAGAGATACTACACTCTTCCAGTTTTTAGTTAAACTGAATGAGAGGGAACAGACGCCTGTCGGCAAAAGGGAAATTAGACGTCTTCCGTGGGCGTCCGGGGCGCGTGGAGTCTGTGGAGTGAAAAAGTCGAGGTCTCGTCTATATGACTAGTTATCCTCTCTTCCGTTATGTTGTAGGATATGTGAGAAGAAACGATCACGAGAAACAAGCCGAATCACGTTTTGGAGTGTAGCGCACTTTAGGGCTTTCCTTAATGCGAGAAGACTGACGATTCATCAGATGTTGCGCGTCAGTACGTTAGGTCCAAATGGGTGCTGAGTAGAGGTGAGTTTCTGGTTTCTTGTGGCTCTCGTATTTTTGTCGAGAAACAGCTACTTTCTTTCACGTACCATTTGTATTTCGCACATGGATTATTGTATCGCGTGCGAAGACTCCATAGTGAGGCACAGAGGTAAACTGCTTCGCTGTATCGCTTCATCACGACACACCTGATGAGGAGCCGCTCTACGGAGAGCCACGATGGCCCCGTATAGGAGACTTTTTTTCCTCGTCGCTTCTAATAGAACAGGCCGAGTTACTATAGCGCCAACAATCTCATCAAGCAGAGTTGACTGCCTCTTCTGTCGAGGTCTTCCCGCACATCGTTCAGATCCTTAGATTCCCTTCACCTCCGTACGAGAGGCTCCTTTGCCTGTTCGCACAATAGTTCTTGCGAAACGACCGGCACCATTGCATGCATAAACAATTTTTACTGTGTCTACGTTTTGCTTCCAAGCCGAAAAGCAGAGAGTGTTTTTTATCGTTGTGGGCATATTCCCTCTTTTGTCCTCATACGGGAAAGCACAAGCCTCTTCAAAACCGTTCTGAGTTACGGCTCTGTTCACGATCTCTACCAAGAACAAGAAAGCGGAAACCTGGAATTCCCTCGATGCCAGTGCGTATAGCGCGGACATCTGGTCAACGTGATAAAGTTCACCCGTGTTCGAGATTTCAATAAGCAGGAGGAAAAAGTGCTTGTCTGTCAAAGTTCAGTTTTCTGGGAGGCAATTATGTAGCGAATTGCAGTCGCTGCCCCATAAAAAAGTGTTGTCGACGGCACGTCCGACAACCGAAGATTCTCTTTTCCTGCAAAATGAGGGGGCTGCGCTCAACGATCAGTACTCTGAGAATCATCCGAAAAGGAATATCAGTCTCGAGGTGTTACTCCACAGGGGACTCCACCTTCCATGACGCTTAAGTCACGAAAAGACACATGAGAAGCAAGAGGAAGCTGTCTCTAGTGGAGGCAGGCACAAAACGTTTAGCTGAAGCACGTATTTGTTGTCAGCCCAGATACAAGAATTCCTCTGCAAAGAAGTCCGTGTTGCGGTAGCGGGCTCTCTCTTATCTATTCAGCCTGCCTTTTCCCCTCTACGCTTATCTCCCTCATCTTTCCTTCACACCGCCCCGCTATCCGTTGTCCATTGACCTCCCTAGTTACTCGAAGCGTCTCTGCTCTCCAGGTGCTCCATAACAACAAGTAGACGGTCCATAAGCGCTCGGAGCCCTTGGATTTGTTCCTCGCTTTTCATCAGTTGCCTCTGGAGCAGCTCTTGTTGTTGTCGCTGCCGTTGCAGGAGCACGTGATGTTCGTATCTGCTCGGGACACCCGGCTGGCCGCAAGGCGCATTTCTCGGTTGTGGCTCTCCTGCCTGTCTCATCTGCATGTAGCGTCCTCCCATCGAAGGGTTGAAGGCATACACATGGTTCGGTGCACGCATCTCTGCAGATGTTGTGCGCGACAGGGGAGGATGTGCATCAGTTACGTATGACGGAATGCTTGAATTTCCCCTCACGTTTCTTTGAGCACTCGCGGACCCTCCCACCGGAATGCTCGGTCCAGATTGCATGCGACGCTGCCCCGCAACGTGCGGAAAAGAGTATTCAAAGGCTGTCGGGCCATCCTCAAGCGTGTGCGAATCTCCGCTCGGTCCCTCATCCCCATAGGGAGTCTCACCGAGACAGAGGTAACCCGGGAATCCTTCGCCACGTCCACAGTTCTCTGTTCTTGGCAACGCGTGATGCGGGGCGGGTCCCCGAGCTGTTCGGTAAAAGTAATTTCGCATGTCGATAGGCCCACATGGAGGGGACGACACAGACCGATCCCGCGTCTCTGGAAAGCTCTGCTGCCCAATGCCCTCTCTCTCCTGGGCAGGGACAAGCATCTGAGTGACTCTGGGGGTTGCAGACAAGTCAAACGCGGGGGAGGGAGACCACCGGTATCGAAAGGGAAGCCCGCTCGACCCCCTCGTCGGCAAACTCGGCTGAGTCCCTACCGGGTGAATTTCGAATGCAGCTGTCTCGGTAGATGTTCCCGACGCCGCTGAGATGGAAGACAGAGGTCTGGAACTCACCCCAATGATCCCGCTGCTTCTCCTGAACGTGTGTGCCCCTTCATGGGTCTCGGCTTCCTCTCCCCGTCTCACAGACTCTCTCCACAGAGGCAAAGAGGCAACACTCGCCGCAACAGAGTCGTCCAACTGATGCCGAGAGAGACCCAGTTCTGGCGCAGGGGTTCCGGGACCAAACGGGAAGTGTGCAGCTTCCTCCTGGCCCACTGTCGAGACACCCGGCGACGTGCAAGACGCACTGCGTCGAGAGACGCTCGCAGCGATCATAGCAGGGGAGAGGGGACCACAAGCCTGGTAAAAGGAGCCGTTGGCGACGAGGGGACTAGGTGAGGGTGCTGACGGCGATGAAGCTGGGCTTCCAGAGTAGAGGAGACCGGAAGAACGCTGTCGGGCTTGCTGGGCTGAAGGGCTAGAAAACGTGGCAAAGGAGTACGCTGGCGACGGAGGATCCGTGCCTGCACGTTCGAATCGAGAAGAGGCCTGACCAGAATTTGTCTGGTGAGGATAACCGGAGGACGAAACTGTCATCATGAAAGGGAAGGGCCTTCCTCGGTTCGGAATCTCACCGTTTCTTGATGCCTCACCCATGCCTCCGATCGGATTGAAGGAAAGCAACAGCATGCCTCCACTTCTCCCCCGCATGTCTGCCTGACGTTGCGACGCGGCCACCGGCCGCAGGTGTCCTGTTGCATGCAAGTTCCCATTCGCCAGGCGAAATGCCTCACACGTAGGAGAGAAGGATACGCGCTCCATCGATCCAGAGGCAGACCCGATGACACCGTGACCTCGTCCTTCTACTTCAGAACCTGCTTGTAGCAGATGCTGGAGAGGCACGCTTCCCACTTCACAGCATGGGGATTGTTGTCCCATGTTCATGTTTGTCGAGGAACACTGAGGCGCCCTAGAAGCACGAGAACTTCTGTACACTGAAGACGTGCATGCGTATTGCTGGGCTTCGTGAAGACGCTGGAGGGTGGCTTGTTGCCGCCGTCGTGCTGTTTCTTGGTGCTCCACCAGAACGCGTTGCTGGCGCTGAAGGAGCTGCAGCCTCAGGGCGTTCTCCCTCATCTGAAGCCGGAGGGCGAGGGCGAAGCCTTCCAACTGCGAGCGGACGGCACGGCCAGGAGACGCTGGAAAGACCGAAGGTGGATTCGCATCAGGCGAAGGCGACTCTCGCGAAGAAAGAAGACATTCGGTCGATTCCTGAGTGTCCCTCTGACCGCTGTCTTCTTTTTCGCAGGCAGCATCTGAGGTCGAAGGCGAAATAGGTGAAGAGAGAGGCTGGGAAGGGAGGCAATGTGAAAAGCTCGGCAAATCACACAAGTCCGAGCAGCTGGAGGGGCCCGCATTCAAACTGAATGATTCCTTGGTAAGAGGGCATGTAAAGGCATCCGAAAACGCAGTGGGGAACTCCCGGCAAGACAAAGAACAGAGTGTTGCAGCGCGGCGACGCCAAGCCGCTGGCACCAAAACGAGGTCAACAGAGTGGCGCCGGAGCTGGTCCGACAAGGTCGACGAGGAATGACGAACGCCTCGAAGGCCACGACAAAACACTAACCCGGGACACGACCGCGCGCGACGCAGACGGCGGCGCAAGCTCTTGTGCCCCAGTTGAGTCTGCCGCCTATCCTCGGGGCGAGAAGAAAGACACTTCCTCTGAAAGCCTGAAACAGGCGACGACGAGGACGCGGACATCGGATGCTGTGAGTCACTGGCATTCGGGTCCACATCAGTTCCCTCTTCGCCCCGTGAACCACAAACAGAGAGACGCGGTTCTCGTTTTGCCGCTGATTCGGGATTCGCACGAGGGAGGACGTCGTCCGCCTGACCTTCTTCTTTCTCGTCTTCGCTTATCCCCGACTCTGTTGTGGACCGACCTAAGACACGGTCCTCCGCGATTTTTGTGCACGCAGATGGAGCTCCATCGGCATCCTCTTCGTATGTGTCTCCCCTGAGGATTTGTATGGTCGCGGACGCGAACGCGCGGCGAACGCGGGGTCGAGGAATTTCTTCCTCTGCCGCACTTGCCTTGTCCATCAGGGGCCCCTCGTCCTCTGTGTCAAATTCCACTGCTCGTTCGGCGTTGCCCTCGTTGAAGTGGAAAGAGTGATGAGGCCTTCTTCTCTCTCCCGTCTTTGCTGCGTCAATCGAAGCCAGAGATTCGGAGAGACACTCCAGAGAGGACCCAACAGAGCCACTTTGAGAAGCTGCAGCTCTAGTGCTTCCTCCAAGGGAAGCCGAACACGATAGCAAGTCTCGTGGCCGGCCGTCGTGAGGTCTCTCGGAGTCGCGCTTCCCTCTCCTGGTTCTCTCTTTCCCGGTAGAGGAGAGCAGGGCGGCGATATCCGACGGGGTGGCCTGGAAGCCGCCTGCTTTCTTGCCTTCCCCAGAGGTCAGCATTCCTGGAGCTGACTCCAAGAGAGAAGGCAGAGGAGACTCTGGAGGTTCTTCGTGGCTGCCTTGCTCAGAAGGCAGACACGACGCGCGAGAAGACGAGAATGAACATATAGGAGACGAATCCGCGGAGCGACACGGCGACGAGACAGAAGAGCCTGGAATGCCAGAGGAACAGACGGACGGAGCAGCCTCACGTGGGGACTCCTCAAGCATACTCAAAGTTAGGTTCCTCTGGTGCGTCTCCTTCTCGTCTTCCGGACACTGCGTCGCTCCGTCGACGGTGCGGCGCACAGCCCTTCCTTCTTCTCCCACTGAAAAAGCTCCTGAGGCGCCATGGCTTGCCGGGACTCCCCCGCGCACAAAGGGACCTTCCCGATGAATATGGAGGGCAGGGAGCGGCTGTTGCGTTGGTACTCGGCTCTCGGGTGCCTCAGGAGCTCCAAAACGTAGTCCAGAGGATCCAGGCGATGAGCGCTGATGCAGGCCGACGAAAGACCGACAGCAAGATGGACTAGATGGATAGTTCTGGAAGAAGTCGAGAATCCGAGCCAACCGATCCTGAGACTGAGGAATAGAGAAAGGAAAAACACACACATTCGCGTCATCAGTATCGCTTGCATGCTTGCTTGCTTCTCATCCACACAACAATTCCCAGCAAATACACCGGCATGCCTCACCGGGTCTTTCTGGCCCTCGCGTCACCGCTACCTGAAACCTCCACAAGAAGCCCTGCATAGGTTTAAACGGTCTTGACTGTACACGAAATTAAAAAAGCCCCAGCTTGCCCCCACGAAAGTCATTCTGTTTCTTCTATGTGCGGCAAGGAGCCTCCCTGCTGCTATCCGTCCAGCGCAGCACCGAGTTTCCTGTCTCTGTTTGAAAGCTGAGAAGCAGTTGTCTGCCATTTCCGCGCGTCCACCCTTAATACTGGTTTTGTGCTTGTGGAGACGAAACGCCTAAACTTGGAAACCGGAATCTCTCCTCTTTTTCCGTATTAATCACTTCTCGCTGTAAATTCTTCTGCATGCATTTCCCTGCTCTTTTTGGTATGTGTCCTACCACCATGAGAAGGCGATTTAAAAACGCCACCATTTCCTGCTGATATAGCCCGTAAGCTTGAAGCAAGCACAGCCATGTGAGGTCGCTTGCGGCGTCGAGGCCACCATCAGGAAGGCGGCTAACGCGGTCACTGAGAAGCGCCACTTCCATCCCCAGAACAAGACTCCGGACGCACAGAGGTTTCTGTCCTTCATCGCGGCTTGAAGCGGGAAGAATTCCTGCATGATCCCTTTGAGACAACGGAAAAGACTCCGGAAACCTCGAAGGAAAGACAAATGAAGGAATCCACGACGATGACGCTGGCCGGCAGAGAGGATCTGCGAACGGCGACGCCCCCTGAAACGAAGATCGGGACACTGACGGGTGCGAATGTGAAGGGGAGGGTACAGTGTACCCGGAGAAAGCTTGCTCGAATGTAGAAGATGGATCCGACCGCGAACCACGAAAAAGCTCCCCCATTTCACCGGCATGTAATGCAGTGGAGACTGTGTCAGGCAGTATGTGGAATGACGAATCTCGCTCAACCGGTTGCCGCCGGTGTGTGAGAAGCTGGTGTGTCATTGCACGCGATAAAAGTGTAACCGAAGTGTCAGGAAAATCAACGTGGGGGAATTGACGGACGGGAAGTAACAGACCGTGAGTACCTGGAAACCTGCAGGGAAAGAGCGATTACAGCGAACAGAGAAGAGGCCTAGCACAACGCACGGAAGCCGGAGATGCAGTAGTCACGCAAAACTACATAAGAGGCGGACCGTTGCAGTAGGAAGCATGTGGTAACACAAAGGTACCCTTGTCAGCGTGGGTTGTCATCTGCCTTCTGTCGTCTAGTTCCAAGCAACAGCAGGGAGCCACCCGATTCAAGTCAAAACGGCGGCAACTTTTCGGTGTTTTAGTTTCACTCGAGGAACGAAATCGGGAGGGTTTAGGGACCTCAAGAGGGCATTGGAGTTGCCGAACAGTTCCTTTGGTCTTCAACCACACCGGTCTCTTGACGTATAACAAGAAGCCACGAACGGTCACAGAGAAAGCAAAGTTCCATTGTGCATGTGTCACCTCCAGGCCAGGACGGCGAGGGTGACTTGTGTACTGGAGGCAACAGGGGGAGACGAGCGAGTGCAACGGAAACGAACAAACCCCTGACCAAATTATTATTGGAAATAAACCTGCCCTGGTATGCAAACGAACTTCCGCGACGCTTCTTCTCAATGCGCTGAAGGGTGTCGCCTGCTCATCTGCGCTGTGCGTTCTTGAATTAGCGGGTGCGTGTCCCCGTCCAGCACGCTTACGCAAATGTTTCTTCACTTTCTCTTCCACGAAAGGAACAATGCGGCCACTCCGAGAAGACAAATCCCCCGAACTGAAGTAGCAAACAAGTCAAGTTGGTCTCATATGAAAAAAACAAACTCTCGTACAAACGGCAGGGCTGCCTGAGCCCTAGCACGTCCGGCCACCGCGGAACTGGCAGAGCCGGGGAACTTCTGTGGCAAGGGAAGAAACTTTTTCAGCTCCCAAAAAAAGTGGCGATCAAGCCAGCCAAGGGAAGCGAAAGACTGTGTGGGAGTTTATGATGAAACTGACCAACAATGGAAAGCATAACTTCGCGAAAATCGCCGCGGAAGGCCTCCTGCACACCCGGGAGAGTGGCTCAAACCAGCCGCTTGAGAAGAGGCCTCTCCGATGCGTGCCCTCCTCCTCTCCGGTTTAGGAAACTAACTAGCGGACCGCTGGCAGCCATGTAGCGCCTCCACAACGATGGAGAGTGCTCTACGGCCTCTTAGTTTTTAGATTTCTGATTTTCGTCCGGCATAGATCAAGCCATCCTCGCACTTAAAAAGCAGTAGGGAAATACGAAGTGAGTCCTCTCGTTTCCCCTAGTGCGCTGTGCCAGGGTTCCCACCTTCTGGTGAGAAGCTACGATTGCGACGCGCTCTCGAGGACACGCATTGGAAGATGGCGTCGCGTTTCTGGTAGTGACCTCTCTGAACGGCGTTATGTTGTTGGACAGATCCGTTTCCTCGCAGCTAAAAGAGGCACGGAAAGGTATGGTTGGAGGGATCTCGGCAGCAGAAACGTTATTTTTCCCGTCGGTGACACGAACCACGCGACAGCCAGATACAACCTGTGTCGGAGTACCAATTCAGCACTTTCTCCTGCCCACACTGGCCGCAGCAGTTCCTTGTTATTTTGCTTCGGTTGTTCTTAATACAGCAACACGGTTGCGACGAAGTCAAAACAGGCCAGTTGATGTCGAACATGTGGCCCTACAATGTGACGAACTACTGTTCTGCTAAAACTGAGGAGTCAAGTAGGTACAAACCGTAAGAGGATCTCTCACATGTTCGGGGGAACAAATCACGGATTATTTTACAATCGGGTGGATGGCGAATGACATTTCCTGAGGCTGTGACAAAGGAGCGAAACCAGCTTTCTCGAGAGCCGCAGGCGTATTTGTTGGTGATTTTTCGACCATGCCAAGCGGCGGAGGGGAGACAACGTGTTGGTGTTTGCGGGAGGGAATGCTAAGGAGTTATTTTATTTCTCTAGAGAAGTAGAGAAAGGGAATGCGTAGCAAAGCGTTACCGGTGCGGCTCAAACGAAACACTAGACTGCCGATGTGTGAAGTCCAGGGGCACCAAAGGCATTTGTGATAGGTTCTGTAATCTGTGGCAAGCTGGGATTTCTTTGACAGAAATGAATCTGAGGAGAAAATCCCAGTGTCAGCTCGCCGAGTTTCTGCGCTTCAGTCATGCGTGCTTAGCATTTAAGTCACCAACCCCCACGCAACACTGGAAGCTCACCGACTGCTTCGCAAAAACGTCGCCAGCTGAGTTTGTAGATGGCCAAGCTTGTGCTGGGGCACTGGCATACCGTACCACAGTCTCGATTCCGCTGCTGACCACGTATACCTGAAGGCTTCTGTTTCCCTCATGACCGTGGTTGGAAATCAAAAGAAAACTAAGTTCAGTCCCCTTAGAGCTGCTGACATCAGCAGCATCGAACGCTGATCGAAACTAGAACCACTCACATGCACATCAGGTTCCTCCTCCACTAACATTGCTTACTCAATAGTCTGCCGAACCTCTAGCATTCTCAGGTAAACAAAAAGGTCTGTTGTCATCCAGCGACCGTTGCGTCCATTATCAGGTTAGTCCAAAAGGATCCTCTAATCTGAAGAAGGTTGTGCTATGCGACACCGCCCATGTGGAATCGTGTGCCTAGCAGCTTCAACCCTTAGCAGACACGTTCGTGCTGATGAACACTCTACTAAAAGGATGGTTAGCATAGAAAAAAAGGTACTAGCTGACAAGTGTGATGGCAGATGCAAAAACGGGCATTCTCGGCTAGAACTTGCCACTACGCTTCGTTCTTTTGCAGCGCTACCACCAACCAACGAGCGAGTGGATAGTCTCTGGAGCTGAAGGAAAATACGCAGACAATTCTCTTTTCAAAAGTCAAAGCACAGACCCAGCATACGGCTGTACGTTATTTACACAAGAATCACACCTGATGTTTCCACGCTAGCTGCTGACCCTCATGACCAGTTACCGGAGCAGGTTCATTCTGCCCAACTCAAGCAGTTCACTATAAAAAACAAACTGCCAAATTAGACAATGTACAAGACATACTGGAATTTACGCTTACAATATTTTAGAAAAGAACCGCAATACCGGGGTGTGTCAGGGACCTCCTTTTTCATGGCGCCTCGCCAGATGCCACGGGATTGTGGCTTTCGGAGGGTCACCGAACACAATATTCGATCTTTGCCACATGTCCCGATGCATTTTCTTGGGTGGAAAAAACTAATTTTTGCTCCGCATTGGGAACAACAAACGCTCAAACGGGTATCCGTATATGCAAAAAGATCCCAAGCGCTCGTTGCGGCACCGGGTGTCTTCGGAAACTCATAAAACAAAAGTACAGTCCCAAAAGCTGCTAAAAAGAAAACCATATGTAATAGGCGCCGTTCTTTCGACATTATTGGGATTTCTGTACGGGCATGAAGAGCTTGAATTCGGCGGGAAGTTCCTCCTCTCCGTAAAGGCGGTCACTGAAATAGATTCGCCGTATTCTGCAATTGGCGTGTATCTGGACTCGCAGAGTCTCCACGTAGTTTGTCCCGTAGGCTCTTCGCGTGAAATCTGCCAAGTTGAACTGAATTTGGTTCCATCCCTCATCCAGACGCATTGGCATCGTGCACACGAAGGGTTTGACGCGCGTGGTACTCTGTAATCCGAATGACAACAGCAAACAAGTTACCCATGGAGTAATCGAGATTCTGCATGCAGTCGCAAGTGGAAAAAAGGCGTCGCAACCACTTTGTAAACCCACACAAAAGAGAGTGAGTCGCCCTTTATCCCAACGAAGAACATGACGAAAAGTCGCTGGTTATTCGTGTGTA
>AVCM01000274.1:0-11066 GCA_000447165.1 Hammondia hammondi
GGAGAAGGAAGTGCAGAAAAATCTTCTTTGCCAAAGTTGAAAACTCGGTATCTCACAGATCGAGCAGCCCCCCAGGGACGCCCCGTTTTAGGGTTTATGTTGAAGTTCAACGACCAGTGAAAGACAGAGGGGTGACTGACAGACTAAAAGAACAAGAAATCCTTTGTACGAACAGGAGGCCCACTGTGCCTCCCTTCGGTGAGAAGGGAGGGCACGTCTTGTTGAGGCCCAAAGTACGTATTGCAAGACTCAACTGCAACCCTAAGGCGTGCCCATAAAATCTCGTTTTTCGCCCTAGATTTGGGACTCAGTACAGCAGCAATTCGCCCTTGCTGCTCTTGATGTCAGGAGTGATTTTGCTGCTCCCTGGGGAACTCGAGGGGCTCTCCGAAAACAGCGGAAGAGGTTCAGCGTCCGAGAACGCATCAATCCTCCTAGTGTCGATCAGTTCAGGCCTTCCGCTAGTAGGTAACAGCGCCCTTTGACCGCACCTTGCGATACGCGTAGACAGGGAACTACTGTAGTGTGACAGCAACTGAAACGTTCCGACACGTTTACAGGTGGAAGCACGTAGCAACCGGAAACTAACAATTGAATTTGCCAGACGCCGAAGGTCGCAAGACACGTAGTCCTGACAGCAACTTTGAGACTATCAAAATGCCGCGCGTTTCGTCTAGAAGAAGGGGGAAGAATAGAGCTCTTTATGAGTCTGAGCCCTCCAAAGCCATGCCAGACCACCTCAGGCTTCAGGGTCTGTCAACCTAAGTTGAGCGTGACTAGGTTATTTCCCTGTAACATTAAACTGACGCATGACCATGCCAGCAGCCACAAGGCAGGCACAGCCATCAGTCCGTCAGGAAGACGCTTTTGTTGCCTCCGAAGGCACCAACTAGCCAAATTATTCAAGCCTTGTTGGACATTACATTGAGGAGCAAATACGATCTCATTTTTTGCATTTTTCCGGAAGGAGTCCTTCTTGTTGCAATGCATGGTACGACAGTCAAACCCGGTTCGCTGGAGCCTGCGGAGGGAGAGCTAGGGGAAGTTGGAGGTGTGAAAAGCTATGCTCAGTCCCAGCGAAGAAGAAAAAGGTAATCGGTTGTACGCTAGTGACAAATGATTAGGGAAGTCTGACGTCACATTCTCAGACCAAGGCGGTCTTCATTGTACAACCATGTGCGAACGTCTGTTGGCACGCAAAGAGTCTCCGCGACGCCGGGCATGTGCACAATCCATTGCAGGAACTCTGCGATGACATGACAAACAAATCCTTAATAACATACTGAGAAAGTTGGTTCTCTTGAAACGAGTGGACGCCCCACAACTCAAAGGCGAGCATATTTGCATGTATACTGCATCGGGATTCCGTTTTTTGTGCTCGGAACGGAATGACTCGTGTGGCATAGGCCAGCGGGGGTTAGCCCAACACTCTTGTATACTTCTGTCTGTCCCTGGAGGTCTTGAAATAAACATGCCTACCATCTTGGTTTCGTTCGTGGTGTGCGTCGCTTACCATTATACCACAGTAACTTCTGATTGTCTTCTACATGAAACTGCCTGAGAGAGGATCACCAACCAAGCGGCAGCGTTGCTTACACCGGGAAACCCACCGATAGACTGAAGCACGGGTTTGTTTTCATCAAGTGAGCTGGGACAGCTTACTGGATCGCCGCATCAGCCCAGGCCTCCAAAATTCCGTATGCTGCTCTGGAAATTAAGGCATGTAGACAGTTGGAGACACAACTGTTGTTTCTGTGTGTTGGACGTGTGTGTAACTCGCTTTCTTCTGTTCCGGAGGCTAAAGGCACCTCTCCGAAAACAGGCTTGAAAAACCTGCATGCAGTGCCACCGTTAGACGTCCAAAGGGTTCTATTCCGAATTCAATGAGTTTTACATGAATACGATGGTCGCATCTGGTACTGTTTCCGTGAATTTGATGCTTTGGCAGCTGCCTTTCACTCACTTGCTGATTTCATCTTCTGTATGCCTCTCAAGAACGACTCTGAATCACCGCATTATGCAACGCAAAGGTGCTTTACTCGTGATCATACGGCAATTCGAGGATTTTCCGTGCGGTGAGGACAAAAACTTGGTCGCACAGAACACCATCCCTCACGACCTCCAGCTCGAAAAACTGCAGTGATACCGAGGCTTAAGCCTGGTCTTCCTGAGATGTTCAGAGCTATCTTGTCAAACATGGGCAGTTCTAGAAGCACATCGCTACGGTAACTGGCTGCGTCCGTCACAACACCGTCACTCGCAAGCTTCTTGGCGAGCCAGACGATCGTCGTATGGCAACCATGCTCTTGTCAGCGCATCTGCCCCACCCACTCGTATGAATCAGTGAACTCACGGTGACCAGCTGTATTTTGGTCAGACAAAAATGTAAACATATCGTACTTCGACAGTTGTGGAATACATGACATTCTCAACATCCGTTGGCAAGTGTCGGGGAGCATAATGCTTGGCGTCTGCGAACGGAGCCGACGCAGGAGGATGCAGTCTCGTTATGCGCTCAACTGTTTCGTAAAGCTACCAATTCATTTTGTGTGTGGGAGACGAACTTTGCTTTGAACTCTTCGCTGTTCCAGTCGAATGGGACGACGCCGGACTTCAGAAAGCAGAGGAAGAGAGATTGCATTATCTCGACAATATCATCCTTGACCACGTATCTGCACGCCAAATCAGGCACATGTCATCTTGGTGTATGTTCTCTCGGAATGTCTTCACTTCGGAATTTGACTCCCGTTTGGTGTCACGAAACCGGATTGCCGGTGCACTACAGTACCAGTTCCTCTCGATCGCACTGAGAATAAGCTTACCCTTTGTTTCCTCGATCGTACAGATGAAATAGCACTGCACGTCACAAACATCCAGAGATGCAAGAGGCACTTGCAGAGAGACTAAAAACCTGAGAAGCCTTTGGTCCAGCAAATGTGTCTCGACTGAGACAGCTGACAGCCTTGCATCCGACGGAGTGGCGCCACATTTTAATACAGAGAAAAGAAAAAAATCCAGGAAACCCCTGTGCATCGTGGATTATCATGTAGTCGGCTTTTTCATCTACAGATGCCTTAGTTGAAAAAATATGTTATATCAGACTGCTACCGAACGTGCCGGGTAGGCGGCAGCTGGACAATTTATTTTGTAAATGGGGGGCTAAATACACTTGCTCTGATCCGATGAGGCTACCCGATCTGGAAGATACCGTGTATGAAGGGTATGTGTACCCGTTGACGTCTACCAATGTATCTTAACAATTTGTAAACAGACTGGACAATCAGACCTCTTGATCCACAGGGACGAATCACTGCACAATGGGTGCACAAGCAGAAAGGGGTTCGGTTTGGACGGTGGCTTCCCTAGCTCACGCGTCAATCGCTGATGAGGAGTGCCTGAGCAGAGAAAGACGCAAAAACATAAAGAGTAACACTGTATTGCCAGGTCTGAGGGCCCTACACTTGAGAGGTCACCGAGTGTGAAAAAAGAGTTACATTAATTCCGCATGATAGTGAAAGAGGCACATCTACCCTGTTGAGCAGCAACACGAGTATGTGGTACGAAGCCTTAATCATTTTGAAACGATGGTAGTCGTTGGCCTGTGCATCATATAGATACAGTGACGTTATGTGTTCAGAAAGGAGCAAGTCACATTGTTGGTTGCGATTCCGTGATACTTTCCACATCAGGCTACAGCAAGCACCTTCAAAAGTGCCGGAGTCAGCTGCTGGGAGAAGTGCGGCCACGCGATGCGTAGAACCAAAAGGATACAGAGCCTTACCACGCGTCCAAAGTGATAAAACTTTCACGAACTCTTCGAATCCGATTTCCACACCTCTGTCTTGCGTGCGGTGCAACCAGAATAGACGGGAGAACCGGTCAGCAAACATGTAACTGATAGCGTTGCTAAGCTTGAAGAGGCCGAGCAACTGAACAGCGTTCAATCCGCCTTCAACCGGTCTCCTCTCGCCTGCCTGTGCGCGGAAACCTGTGGAAACAGACGGACGAGTTCTATGGTGCCGCATGAAAAAGCTTACTTTTAGCTTCGTAGTGTTTGACTATTCTAGCTATCTTTTCCACGGCGGACTCTCGAGCCTATCGCGACCAGTTTGTCGACAACGCGTGCGGTTTATCACGACTGTCACGCACGGCCTTCATCCACACTGTCTTTCGTATTTTCAGGAGAATCTCTAGCTCTCGAATCGGCGGTGTCTGACAGACGAGGCTGCGCAGTGAGTGCAAGAGATCCGCGACCATTTGAGGGCAATCTGTGTTGTGCTGTCATGCCTTAAGTTGCTGCTTATTTTCGCGAGGGAGAGGAAGAAGTGTATGCATGCACTGTTCGCGACGATAAACTGTATCACAAGCAGTCATTTTTGGAGAGGTCCACTGATATGAGAGGAGACTCACATTTGTAGAGTTCCTGTACTTCTTCGAGGGTGACTGTGAAAAATACAGGCAGACGCACACAAGCTCATAACACTGCCGATCGGAAAGTCCGAAGAGGGATCGAAAAGTTATCACAGGATCGTTTTCGACCTTTTTCCACACGAAGAAGCACAGACTGTTCTGCTCCTGTGACTGGGCCCCTCGGACCAGTATGCAGACTCTGTTACAGAGAAAAAATTCGAACGACGGCGGCATCCTTCCGTTCCTTACAGTGAGTCTCTTCGGTTAGTTGTCTTAGCTCGGCAGAACTGAATCGAAGCTTTTTGGCTTCTTTCACTGCCCTGACCAAGCCACCCTCTCGGCGCTGACTTCCCAGCATTGCGGCCTTTATAATTCGAACGATGTTGCGGGACTGTAGTTTTTTTGAGAGTAAATATGAATAAGACGGCAGAAGAGAGACTTGTATTTCCATGGAACGCTGAACACGGCAAATGAAGCTTCGAGTTTTGCAGATCCTTGGGACTGTAGCTGACTGTTGTACGATGACGTGGTCCTTGCTGTGTCTGTTTGGAGTAGATGGAAGCAGTAGTGATCCAGTGACTGAGAAGTTTTCACGGTTTCTCGTGAGCGTACGGACTGCCAAAGGTCTCACGATATTTTGACTTAGAAACACAGGTTACGTTTTATTTAGGAGTCCTGTTTCGTATGCGAGCGTAGTTTTGCTGCAGCAGGCTTCTCTAGGGCGGCGTGTGGGGCGGCTTTCTAGAAGAGCATCGAGTTGGTTACATGGAAGTCATTCAATCGATGAGTGCTGAAAGTCTATTCCGGGGTGCGAAAAAAAACTTAAGCGTTTTGAGGCGATGATCTCCCTGCCATGTTTCCTACTTCTCGAGACAACGTTTTCTCGCAACTAGGGAGACACTGTAGGGGGAACTGTCCCACATCTTTCTTTCTTACGGGAGAATAGTGTCTCCCTCAGTCTCACCACCTCTCCAAGCCATACGCGAATATTAAAGCGCAGCAACAGCGTTTTCGAGAGCCGGATCTGGACTGGTAAAGGGTCGTAGAGCTCACGAGAAGGTAACAACCACGCAGAACGCTGGCGTGTCGCCAACGCAAAGTGCCTAGCTTTACGACAAAAGTAATCTGTGGCTAATAGACCACAAGTCTGGAAGCAGATATTTCTGCTGAGGTATACAATTGTTTTTTCTTGCATATGACGTTGCCTTGAAGTCTCTTTTTTGGTCTCCTTCGCCATGCCTTCTCATATCGAAGCTAAATATTCAAAAGTGTCTTTTACCTTCCACTAGGACAACGATGAACCTCTGTATTCATGTGCCGTAGTAGTTCAAGAGAAGTCGCTAGGGTGACAGTGAAAAGAGGTCGCTCCTTTTGACTCCGAAAGACCTTGGACTTGGGTGGAATCTGCAGTAATAAAGAGGCTGTTTTGCCAACGAGAGTGCCAGGGCCGTGTCGGGAACCGCCCACCACTTAGTTCCCGCTCCCTAGTTTGACCTCTGAGACAAAAAGCAATAGCCGACCAGATGGCGGAATTATCAGGAAGAAAGGGAGCACTTGGCTCTCCAGCTCCGAAGTCGCGTCGAGGATTCGACTGCATTGAGGCCATTCGAGTCTTCGAAGAGAGCGTGACCACAGAGCTCAAGCACCTAAAACTGTCACAAAATTACCAGATGAATCCATCTCATGTGCCAGTCATCACAGGTGAAGTTAATTCGGATCAGAGGTTGTTTCGATGAAAGCAATGTTCATGCTGCATTCCTCTCGGTCCTATGGCCAT
This sequence comes from Hammondia hammondi, assembly GCA_000447165.1. Classification (NCBI taxonomy): domain Eukaryota; phylum Apicomplexa; class Conoidasida; order Eucoccidiorida; family Sarcocystidae; genus Hammondia; species Hammondia hammondi. The sequence continues at coordinate 6,188 of AVCM01000274.1, forward strand.
GAACTGGAGGGTCACGGGGCTCTCATACACAGTAGTGGGGTCCAATCGCGTACCATGTCTTTCTTGTTGCCTGCTCCGTCTGCCATTTCTCCCCTGCGTTCCAAGTCGACTCCTCACTTCCTTCTTCTGCTTGAAGCGTTCAACTTCTGGTTGTTTACGTAGCACACAGCAAACAAAATGCCGCCCTGCGTCCACAGAGGTGAACGTTGTTAACATCTCTTTTTTCTTTGGGTAGACAGATGATGCTGGTTGTAGAAGAAGACTTGGAAACGAACGCTTTTCTTCAACATGGAACAGAATACAAGGGGTCGGTGCAGTTCATGCAAAACCATTCGGACAAGACAAGTCATTCTGCTCATCTAACCCATTCTGGCAGCTTTCTTTCCTGAGTGTCGTTGTGTGGCTGTCAGAAAAGGTCAACCTTCGCAAGAGCCATGAGGCGGAAGTACCTCATCCAGCATACATTGATATCACTAAGAAGGTTCAAGAGCATTTGCAGCCCAGCATTCAGAAGCTCAGTTTCCCTGAAACCAGCTCGCAGGAGGTAATGAAATGCACAGCCACTCTTACCACTTCGCCGTTACGCGTCAAATCTGAATTTCGCTCGTGGGACCCTTTGTCGGGAAAGATCTTTCATGGATAGAAATGCTTTGGAATGTGTGAGAACTGACAGAATGCCGTCAGAGTATTAAGCAGTGGCGACGTTGCTGATGACTTGCGCGCTGGCCTGCACACAGCCCCATTCTTGAAGCAGAGGAACTGCGTGCATGTTGTGTCACGTGCAAACCAGATGCCCTGTAACGCAGAACTAGTGCTACGTTTCTTCGCCTGAAAAACTTGTTTCCTTCTCTGTGGAATCCCCGTATCACAGGTTGGCTGGATCGTGCTCAAAGAACTAGAGGAAGGGACGGAGTGGCGACTGGACGGATCGACATCAGGCCTCCGAAGGCCTGACTCCGAACAGTACTGGAACGTCCCACGCCGATCCTGCGACATCACTAAAACAGGAGAGCTCTACTTCAAACAAATGCACCGAAACATGTTCCAAAAGCTAGACGCATCCGCGACTTAAACCACAAGGCATCAGAGAATGTCTTCCCGCATCGAAGACCTCGCCAAGTGGCTCTCTCAGTGTGTGTCAAGGGTCAGAGAGAGATTTTAACCCCTATCCCCGTACACGTATCCAGGCCTTCTTCAAGTTGTGTGCCCGCTTTACCGCGAATGTTTGTCTTTTGTCCTCGTGCACGAGGATGTAGCGACGTTGTGCGTTTTGAGGCAGCATGCTAGCCTCATTTTCCAGGAACCCGTCTGCGGAACGACGCTGTCGACGATTATTTTTGTTCATTGCCTGCTGTCTTGTACCGACGCAATTCTCGTCAGATGAAGCATTTGAGAATTGCTTGGACCACGATATGCGTTGGGGGCAGAAGATGCCGATTCACTCAATGTCCAGAGTGCTAGGTTCCCTTTTTTCGACATGCGTGTGTGAAGCAACAACAAACTTCTTAGCATTCGTTGGCAGCTGTGCACGACAAACGAATGTGGAGGAATTTCTCCCCAACCACCAGAGCTCTCAGACATCCAGCATAAGATTGTTTTGTTCAACGTGGTAGTGCCCCCAGTGCTCAGTCCTTGCAGAGGTCTGCTTGAGTCTCTGCTGCAGACGGACCGTTCCTGCTTCAGCTTTGCTTTGTCTTTCGAAAGCAGGTTTTAGGAAGCGGCCAGAAAGTCGCTGCTGTACAACACAAACATGGCGAGACCTCTCTGTGATACTGAACTGTGAAAGGTCGGAGGGGGCTGACAGGCAGAGGGAAGACAAAGATTGAATCCTCCATGCGCACGGGCTCTGCATTGACTTCCTGGTCGAAAAGAAAAAAAGTCCTTTACTGTGGAGTAACAAAAAACGCGCCACGAGACTCGACATGGGCACGCCCATCTGAATTAGGCAGAAGAGTAAACGAGACAGGAGAGGTGCAGAAAAAAAGACGAATCAAACACTCCGGAAAACACACTCTGACACGTGAGACATGCAGATATGCATACGCTTGCTTCTCGCAAAATTCACGGTCTTTCCTGCCTCGGGATCACCCCAGTCTGGATAAGGAGACAGCAGAGGAGCAAGAAGGCGAATCCACTCATTGCGTCCTTGCATCCGCTGCCGACAACCTCGATACATTTCCTTCTGATTCCACTCCGACACGGGTTTGTTCGCCATTCACCACCTCCATGAGGATACGGTCAGGCGGCCTGCGGTAGACCACCAGGGGGAAAACTAATGGACACGTCCGTCCCCCGCCTTAACTGCCTCTGGTGGAGCTACAAGCTATTTTAGGGGAGAACCCCCCGCATTAGAAGAGATGAAGCATCGGCGATCGCGTAGAGAGCGCCTAACACGGCGACGGGATAGCACCGATCATGGATGCTATCCGTGTAAACTGTCTCCACACTCTCAAGCACGGTGGCTGGATGAGAGAGACTCTCTTGCAGCCGTCTCCTTTGGACGGGCAAAAACCACTGGGAAACATCCACATTGACCACATATCGAGAAAAGAAGACCAAATTTTCTCCCGTCCCCGTAAACCTGCACCATAACAGACGCCTATAAGGCTATGCCAACACTCAGAAAGACGACTGGGACACCGACGAGGTCAGCTGCAGCACCGGTGACTCCTCTCTCCTTCCACAGACCCTATTTTTAAATTTCGGAGGCGAGTTCGGTCCCCCCTTTTGGGTGAACAATTGGCATAAAGCTGAATTATTGTTACGGAAGAGAGATTCCTCCACCATCTCGGCAGAGATGCACACCGGTGTTGTCCTCAGTTGAGAGGTGTAAATCGCGACCGACTCTGTTTCCGATGTTCGGAACGTTTCCGTGACGCTCACCTGGCACGAACGTTCGCTTGCTGCAGGCTGACAGACTCCTGCAGAGTCGTTCACCGCTTCCAGCACGAGATCCGGGAGGTCAGTGTCATATCTTGCTGTCCGTAGACTATCCACAACAGCGCCAGGAGTCCGTTGTCCGTCACGGTGCCCAGGTTCATTTCGGCTGTGCCCCCCTCCCGTCGTGCCTGCTGTCCGACCGTTGCGTTCAGCGGAAGATCAACCGCCGTTGGAGAATCCAGCAGAGGGGCGCGTCCCAGACACTTCATTCTGGCGGCTGCTACTACACGGGAAAAATCCTAGTCTATCTCCTGGAGCCGGCGGCGGCAACGCTTCCTTTGGACACTGGTGCTCGAGACGCGACACCGTCCCTGTGGGATCGAAGACAGTCACGAGTGAAGGCGAGACAGCCCCGTCGACCGGGGTGTACGGGGGCCGGCGACCCCCCTGAAAGCCGTACCTGTGCAGGTGGTCGTCGAGGACTTGACGTGCGTTGGGGGCGTCCATACACCCGAAAACGCGCTAGCTGGGCCGACCGGAAAGCGGCTGTCATCCGCGTGACTGTATGGTGCGCCGACGTCGCCTGGACGGATGAACCCCTGCGGGGCGAGAGAGTTTGGGTACCCCAAAAGGGTAGCTACGCCGTCAGGCAAGAAGCATCTCCCCCCCTTCCGCCCTTGCCCGCCTGGGCAGACAAGTCGTAGGTCGGATCTAGGCCAGAAACCGACCCGACGGCTGGGTTCGAATACACCGTGACCGGGGCCGCAAGGTCACTTATCGCCTCTTGCATCATCAGGCCTGCCCCCGGTCTGTGTGACACTGGACAGACTTCTGCTCTTCCAGGGACTGTGGGCGGGAGCCCGGCGTCTCGACCCCTTCTGTCTGGGTGCGGGTCTCTCCAGTGACCAAACCTCTGCGGTCTACCCGCAAATCCCAAGTGCGTCGGACTTCCATATCCGCTGAACAGCTGGCAGGGCCCTCTCCTCCCCCCAGAAACGCTGCGCCCGGGCGCAAATACGACCGGCGACGGCCGCTCCGGACAGACCGCGCGGCGAAGCCCCGGTCTCGCACCTCGCAAGGAAGGCCCTGGGCCTCCTGAACCCTGGAACGGTGCTGTGGCAGGGAACTCGTGCCCCAGGCGAAGCCCGCGTGTCGGCCATCAGTTGCGTAGCCAGGAGGCAGATGGAAAGATCCTGGAGGCGGAATGACACTGCGCATGAACTCAGGATCAAAGTGGTCGTGGTAGGAGCGAGTCAAGTTCTTCCGCGGCAGGCGGGTGCGAAAAGGCGAACTGGTACTGGGTGAAGCAGACGGGGACTCCCGCTGAGAGGTGGAAAAGATCCGTGCGCGCAACTCGTTGTACTGAAAACACACGCGGAAGGGAAGAGCCCCGAAAGCAGCATGGGAAATCGCAGCCGAAAAACGCAAACATTTCCTACCCCTACATCACACACCCGGAAAAGCTGTTCAGACGCACTTAAAAGAAGTCTTCACAATAAAAACTCTTTCCATGTCTGTGGACAAAGAAGATCCAAGCGAGTCCCTTGCAAGAAAAACGCGTTCAGCAAACACAAGTAAATATAACAGGACCGTTCACGAGATGCTGCCGTGTGTCAACAGTTTAGACAGCCGAGCCGCTGTGCCAGCACAGTCGATGAGGAAAAGCCTGAATGCCTGCTTAACGCAAGAGAGACCAGCACCTTCCTCAAGCAACCCGCGTCCCTGACATCGACTTTCTCTGTCTTCTTACCTCTCGTTCTCTCTCCTCCAGAGTTTTCCCCGTGCCTTCCACCCGTTGCGGCCGCGTTCCGCCAGTTTCCTCATCTTCTGTCTGGTCCTCTGGCTGGTTCGCCCTTCTGACTGCTCCCTCGTTTCGCCCTCCGTCAGTCTGTCCGTTGTTGGTCGAAATTCCTGACGCGAAGTCATTATCTTCCTTTTTCTTCACACTGACCGAAAACGAACACGGCCCGAGAGCGACGTCGCCTCTGCGCAGAAGAAT
>AVCM01000277.1:0-12667 GCA_000447165.1 Hammondia hammondi
ATATATATATGTATATGTACACATATTTATGTATCATTGTTTACAGATAGGTAATTGTGTGGTGATATCAATGGCGATGTATGGAATTTACTGTGTGTTGTTGTTACGTTTTTTATGTGTTGCAGATACGTGATCGAGTACGGTGTTCTGACAGGAACAAAGCTGCACGAGTCTCTGCCGAAGTACGCTTTGCTTCGCGAGTTGGGAGCCTTCAAAGGCGCAGGCGGCGGCGTCCAGCCTGACTTCAAGGACGGACTCAACGACCAGCAAATCAAAGCAGCTCGCAAAGCTCTCGAGGTTAGTTTCTCTGGACTTCTCCGTGTTAGGTCCAAGTGTATTTGCATGGTTTGCATGCATATGGGGACCTGTATGTGGGAGACTCCGATGCTCGCTTTGGTCTGTGACAGACAGCTGAAAGTGTTGGATGTTATTATCGATCAGAGCATTGAAGTGGGTACCCAGGAGCGTTTCTACGTCACACTCGATATGTTTCAGTGTTAACTTACTCGAGACCTTGGGAGTGTTTTAGAAGCAGACTCTTTCGTGGGAGGCACGTGGACATAAAGAGTTGCGTACTTAATAAACGAGTGCAGATGGATGCTTCCGCTTGTGCAAACAGCCGCACGCACGTAGGTAGATTGGTGCAACTAATCACTCTGGTGGAGTGTGTCTTAGAAGAAGAGCGACACAAGTATTCCAAGGAAGACACAACTTTGGAAACTGGTGGAGAATCGGCACAAGGTTCCAGAGGTAATACCTGTGAATCTATGAACAGAGAGGAACAGCGATTCCGGCATTAAGAACATAAAGTTCATAGCTAGACCATGCCTACAGTTATATTCGATGATCTTATGTGTTCACATTGGCGTAACATGAGACTCTCAGTTACTGTCCTGCCATCGAAGATTTCGATCGACTGCTCTTTGTCCAAGAGTTATGGTCAGTGCTTTTCCGTAGACAGTCTGCGAAAGCTTAGAATTGTTCACAAGAATGTCGATGCCTCGACTTAGTTAAACGTTTCATCTGTTTTAGCACTAAAGATTCGAATTCATACATTTCATTTTTTTTCCCGATTCCGTGTGATTGGATGGACATCGCTTGTTCTGTGTGGGTGGCCTCCGATTGCGTTCAGGCCAAAGGTTGGGCAGGACTGAAAAAGAAATAGGCACCCCATTTCTCTCGAAGCTAGTCTCAGGCTTTCCCAGTCACGCTCATGGTCGTTTTCTTCAGCGTTAGTGACTTTTTGCCGCCGTACCCTCTTCTGTTGTGTCTCAAAGAAATGCGGTTTCAAGGTCCGTAGACTGTGTTGGACTTGCATGAAATAAACAGTAGGTCTTTGGCTGGCTGTCCGATACTTCTCTCTTGATAGCATGGAGAACGATGATGGCACGCGATGCCAGCGTTCAGGTGCTCGGTCGCTGACTGCCAAAACTTCGTCAAGAACAACGGTTTGCACAGTGTTTATTTTCGCCTTTCTGTCAGGAATTGAGGAGTGTGTGTCCGTGTGTATGAATCAAGGAGTTCCCATAATACAGGCGTAACGACTTCTGTTTCCAGGATGCCAGTAACCGTGACAGTATCTGAAAGAACGTTATGTCCATTCCTATTTGCATACATCTTGACTTGTGCACGCCTTTCCGCAAGAATATGCTTGTGCAGTGGAAGGTTCTTTGTGGGCAAAGTGCTGCAGTACACCGCATTGGAAGCAACTGCTTGTATGTAGGGGCATTCAGACACTCAATTTGCCGACTGTCTTGCATGGTGCACATTCGTGCAAATGCATTTTTTTGGCTTAGCTCGACTGAGTGGAATGTTCTACGCTTGCAAACAACAAACCCTTTTTTATTTGAAACAAGCGTATGGGAAATCGTGGTCCTGAGGGTTTTGACTCTCGAAACAGTCTCCTGCCCACCCCGGTGTCAAGCGCAGACTCTCTGGAAGTAGCACCAAACAGAAACTGTTCTTGCTTCACAGATTCCGTAGATCGTGGTAGCCTGAGAAAGCTTTGGGTTCACATGAAGCCACGTGTTGAATCACAAAGACAAGATTCCCTGATCTCCACGGGAAGTGAGACCTGTGACTGGGCAACATCGGGTCTTTTTGTGAAGATCTCAAAGTACTGCGTCGGCGTAGCAGCTGCTTTTTGGGAAATGGGTTCTCAAGTGCTAGCGGCGGATGTGTTTCACATCCATATCCTGCAAAGGAACTCCCCAAACCTGCATGGTAGAAATTTTTGTAACGTCTTTCCCACCTTGATTCTCCTCAATAAAGAGCCACAGTGAACTAGTCACACCGAAGAGGAGCGCAGGGAGGGGGACCGCTGTCGGTGGCAAATTGCGTGCCGATGCGATAGGTCCGAGGGTTGAAGAATTGAATGGGGAAGAGCCTCGCTTCGAACCAGAGTTTTCAGGTTTAGGGGGCTGGGCAGTCGACTCGTGAGATCGGCAGAGATCTTCAGGCAGAAGATGTAGCGTGTGGAGCGGCTTTACGGAAACGGCGTCACTGAAATCAAAGGTTGGAAGGTCCTTGTACAAGTGGATGACAGATGGCCCGTGCTGCACCTGAATTTCGCAAAAGCACACGTAGGCGGAAAAGAACGTTAGAATCAGGAAAAGTGAGCTCACAACCGATGACAGTGTGCTTATGCGCCCATGATGTTCCTGTCTGGGGTAAACTCATCCTTGCAGACTCGGGGATATGCCGACTGAGTGCAGCGTTGACGTTGCCACGAGCAAACGCAGATTGTATGACAGACGACCAGCGACCCGTTTTGCCGAAAACTCCAGTGGTGATTCTGTGTTGTGAAACGCAGGATCATCCTTTGGCTTTTTTTTCCGGGCTGAGGACCGTAGGTCCCTAGATGAATTGGGAGAAAAGAGACCACGCAAGAATCCGTGATCCGTGTGCTTCTGTTTCACTGGTACAAACGTGCAGTGTTGTCAAACATACCAGGTCTGGGTGGATTCCGAGGGAGATACCCATCAGTTTCACCTTGCGGTTGAATGGAATGTGAATAATAAGCTGAGCATCATCTGCACTGGACACGAACCGTTGTCCTTTTCTAGGTCTCCCAGCTCTCCAATCACGAGAAGGGAACGGTTCTTGGCAACTGTCATTCAGGCAGTGCACATTCGTCCAATCCACGAAATGCTCGAACAAATTTACACACAGTCTTTCATTGACCTGGAACTTAGCATTGTGCTGAAGACCGGAGAACAGATACTCTTCCCGATTATGTTCGTCTACCTCCAGCGCCCCTGCATCAGACGCTTTTCCAGTTGCAGACGCCTGGGGAGTACCTGCAAAACCGCGTTTATCCATTGATGCCCAACACCAACCGAACTACTATATGTTGTCTCTATTCAGTGTACAGTTCCATGAAGAGCGTTAATCGCTACGAACTCTTTTGGGCCAGCACTTTGCACAGTAGGCTCTTCTGCGGAAGAGTAACCAGGATAACGTTTTGTTGAAACCGACATATCGGGTCATGTGTCACTGATAAGCGATGTAATTCATGTACGGCTTCTTTCCCGCTTCGGTTGAAATAATAGGCATCACGGCGGGAGATTTCCGTTCGCACAACGGCCAACTGTTTTACAACTGCCATGCATCCGGTGGCCAGACGCGGGAAAGTGCCGTGATGTAGGCGGCAGCTGATGCGTCACCGGTCACGAAGACGAAAACGCCTCAGAGGCACCTTTAGCAATGATTTAGAAAAGCCAAAAAGATCAACAAATTTTGAGCCGTGGAGTGTGCAAAAAGGTGCCCTGGTGAGTTTGCTACATGAAATGAATATTCTATCCGTGAAGGCATCGCTGAGAAAACCCGGCTTGTTTTTGGTTAGCGTGTTTCGCCTGTGCTGTTCTGAAGCAACAAAAGCTGTTTCGTCAACATAAGCCCCCCACCTACGACGTGCAACTGCAATACGTTCAACCTTATACGAGATTTCCATCACCATGCCGCGGTCACTTTTGCTGTTGGATACAACTCAGCATTATTGGAAAAAACAGCATTTCTGTCGTATTTTGGTGGATTTGGGAGCAGGGGCACGCCAAGGTATCGTATCGTGTCCCATCTGGATCTATTCCATCCCTATCTGAGGCCAAACCGCCGGTGTTCCCTCTAATTCGAAATAACTTCAGCACTCTATGAACCAAAAATGTCTGTGGAAAAGTGTGTGTGTGTGTAGCTGACGTTGCCATCTCTCATCCCCCCGTTTGTCTGTCCGCATTCTACACGCCAGTGATCGGGTGCGGTCACACGAAGAGAGGTAAAGCTAATGGCGGTGCTGGGTGTTGCACGGATCGATCCCATACGATCACAGGGCGTTGCACCACCGTTTCTGCGAAAATGGTTATTTGTAGCCGGAACCGAATTTCACCTGCTCTCCCTCTCCTTCGAACTGAACTTACATGCTCCTCCAGCATAATTCCCCACCGCCCGAGACTTCATGCAGCTGAACATCAGGTTTCTGACCCTAGATATTGTAGGGGTCTAAACTGAAAACTGTGACTTGCGGTTAGTGTGTTGATGGGTGCGCGCGATGAAAGCGCTGATCTGCATTGAAACTGGGCCACACGTCTAGTCGGCAAATACCGCCGACATTGTGGAATTCCCTGAATACCGACTGCCGCCGCCTTAACACTGCAACGTCATAGCACCAGAAGACTCTCGCCCGCTACGACAGAATTCGCGTGCAAGTGGATTTCTGGCTGCGTAAAAGGAATGTACCTTACTTCAAGCAATCCAGAGTCCACTACGCCGATGAACACATGGCCAAAAGAGAAACTTACAGTGTGACTCGGACACAGTGACTGTCGTGGGAGAAACTACATTCACCCCGAGCGCAAGTTTAACTGATGGCAAGTGACCCCCCGTTTCTTGACATGTAAGCGCATGTGTGGATCAGGCAATGTCGGAATGTCTTTTGTACAAATGAAGAAGTAAAGAAGGTAGCCCTCCCGATCTACCGGCACGTCACTCGATAAATACCACAAACCTGTGTCGTACCGCAGCAAATGAGCGCTCTGTGCCAACGGACCTCACACAATCCCACCAGTACCCAATGCATACGGCCCTTACAAAATCAACCACTACAAGCGTGTATAGGGTGGAACCTCGTGACCTCTCTTCTGGTTCCCTTCCTTGAAAATCCGTCACCTGTTAGATCTGACAAGCGAGAGGGCATGAGGCTCAGTGCCAGCCACGCGGCTGCCGGTGCAAACATGCCAGCCACTTCCTAATTTGCAAACCACACTACATTGGAAGCTAAGCAGAGTGGATCTTCTGAGACTGGCATCTGAAGATACCAGATGGAAAACTAATCGGAAACTCGGCAGCCGATACGGACTGTTACGTACTCGTAGGAAGGCGGAGCTTCGCTAGCACCCTCAAGGCACTCCAGAAAAGACTTCCGCAATAGAGACGCAAGGTAAACGCCGCGACGATTCAGTCACGATCATCGCAGAACTGCCGTGTCCACCCCAGCCGCGGGCGACACCGGTGCCTGTCCTAGGGGGACACCTGCCACAGTGGGACGCGTTTATCACTAGTCTCTTTTTTCAAGACTCTGTTCCACCCCACCATCCAAAGCTATAGTGTAGAGGAATGGCGTGGTTGCCATTTCGTGTTTGGTTTTCGTGAACGGAGAGTGTACAAAGGCCGTGACAAGTTCCATTCGCATTGTGGCTTTAACGTTTTTCCTCTTCCCATCAAACATGGGAAGAAGCTTGGCGCCCTTGGCGTCTTCCACCTGGCGCTTCGACTTGTTTGTGGATTGGCGCTGGTGGTAGATTACAGCAGATAAATTCACCACATTGTATGCTTGGAATACTTTTTTTGTGATAAGCCGCAGTCGATCGTTCTGCCGTGCAAACCCACACTCTGTATCTCTTGTGCATGTCCAGAATGACATAGCGTGGGTTTGCGACGAGGGAAGTTCAGCGATGCGACCAGTTTCCTTTCGCCCTTCTTGCGTTCCTTGCGAGACGTCCCGTAGTGCATGATTTTTCCCTTCGGTCTCGTTAATTTTAAGCAAGAGAGGAGGCTCGCAGAAACTTTCGTGTGGTGGGTGAAAACCGACGCTGATAGGGGTGGCCAAGTACAGACGCTTGCATTAGAGAACGACTCCCCCTGGTAGAGCCCTGCCCTTACGAGAGGGCTTGGTCACGTTAAGACAAGCAGCGTATTCCAGTCACTCTTGCACGCTCATGCAACAGTTCTGTTGAATGAGGGGAGATTCAAATCTTTTTCGGAGTCAGGAGCACGTGACAGTGTGAAGAAAGACCAATCCGAGTTGTGGAAACCGGAGGCGACGCAGTTATAGAGCAGTTTTCCTTAGGCAGACCGCCTATCTGCTTCGAAGGTGTTCAAAATTGAATTTCACTACGTGCATTTATTCCTGCTGGTGGAAGGTTCGGAGTTTGCACGGGTTAGACACCGGGTCAAAATGCGCGAAGAGGTTTGCGAACGTGTGCCAGACAGAAGCGACCATACCAAAGACACCATGGCGGATGCAAGCGAGGCGCTGCGATTTGTTGGAGGGGCTGCCTGTGTTTTTCGGGATGTCTCCCGTTTAATTGAGGATGACCTCAAGAAGGTCGAAGACGCCAGCCGACTATGGGAGTGCGCAGTAAGGAAGATGAAGACCATGTTGGACCAGAACGCGCAGATTGTAAAGAACAATGACGAAGCAATATGCCAGGCAGAGGTCATCTTGATATTGAACGAGGTGGTCATGCAAGAACACTGGGCTGAGTTGTCAAAGAACGCAAATGAAATTCAGCTGTTGGAAAACATTTTGGAGGTGATGGAGAAGGTGCCGTCTCAGCCGCCCCTTCCTGATTCTGCCCAAGGAGACGACTGACTGAGCAGGTGCCATATGGAAAGCAGAATTGGAGTCGTGAGCATGTTGCTGGCGACGGAGAATGCCGATGAAGGAGGACCGAAACACGTCAGTACTGTGATATCACGGAGAGCTGATAATAAAAGGCGCTGTGTCATAAATGCGTCTCTCCTCGCTTTTTCAGTAGCATGATTCTACGTGTAACAGAGAGGATGCGAATAGTACCTTTTCTCAGGGGCGTCTTCTGGACTTCTATGGCATTCTCCTGAATACCGGTACGTCGTAGAGTGCGCGTGCGCCGTAGTATCCACAACTTCCGACCAAATCAGGTTCGGTGGCATTGTTCAGTCAGTGTCTTCTAGGATTTCAACGGCCGTATATCCAGAGACGTAAGTTGTTTCCTGAGGGCAGGAGTGTTTTTCCAGAAGCTGATACGGATAGAGGACCACGGGTGAGGTGCCCCATGTGGAGTTTCTGCACTGATTGTAGGCAGTTGTTGGAAAGGATCGTTTCAGTTGACGTATATGGCGCGGAAAGGTTGTGTCGAGCATGGCTCCCGCGGTGTGTTACGTACAACCGAGGCCGCAAGTATAACGTACATGTTTGACGCTCTGTCGAAGTTTATATTTCGTGTGTCTTGACGCGTGGTCGAAATCGAGTTGTGAAGCAAGTGACAAGAGGTGCCCAGTAGATGCAGTGATACGACGGAGGCGACGTTGTCTTCGTAGGCCAAAAGCGTGACGACTCTTGAAGGGGTGGCGGGAATCAATCATAATACGATTTTTTCGGCAATAGCATAGAGTCGTGCCCGACGTAGGATCCAAGGCAGATTGCTGGGAGGCTCTGGCCTAAAAACTGAATTGTGAAATGTCAGAATCCGTGTTGGGTTGCAGTCGAGATCCCACTAACAGAGTTAGTCTTTGACACCACAGTGGTGTCAAGGGAACTGGCTGGCCAGCGACCACCCACAGGCACATGTGGGAGGTTTTCTTTTCCGCCGTCGTGATTATGTGTTGTTCATAATTTGAGCGGTTTTTTCTGTTGCGTGCCACCGAATTGAGAGTGCCATGTTAACGACTTGATACCTTCTGGAGGGGAAAGCGTTCGTGAGGATGCTTTGTATTCACAAAGCGAAGTCTTCGACAGATACGGAGGCGAACGTTACAAAGTTCATTTCCACCACAGCTCCAGTGTCTACTCTGACAAGTTGTACTAACCGTCGAGGACGTGAATTTATGGGATGGTGTCGTCGATGACATACTCAGGTAGTGCGTGTACCGTAATTTTCTGTTTCGGGTCGATGAAAGGAAGTTCTGGGTTTCTGTATAACAGCTGTACAAATCCTGTATCGGCGGCGCAGTCAGCTGGTGATGACATGGATTGAAACAAACTGGCGCATATGGGATTCGTTGTTGGAAAAGGGGATTACAATACTACTTGCTTTGACATTGTGGTTGCAGTGTGGTGGATATCCGAACGCGTATATTTCCCAGTCTCGTGTTAGCGTTGTTATTAGGGGCGAGGATCGTTGTCTTGCTTTCCATCTACAGGGCTGGGCTACACTGTTTGGAATGCACAGTGTGCTGTTTCCGAGCATTCTTATAACACCGTTTTTATGCGACTGAACGATTGATGGCGCGATCAGTTCGTGTGCCTCGCCCTTGTGTTTGGCAGTTGCGTGTCACCTTTTGAGCCCTTTCCTAGTTCCACGCGTGATGTGGCGAGAGCTCCACGTGGAGTCCCAATGTTATCAATTAGGTGGCCGTGATGGCTCTCTGTTTTGAAGACACGTTGATTTGGTAAGAAGACGCAATGCGAACTCACTTGGGGAAACATCGCAGTTGTGTAACTTGGGTGCTCGATCTGAGGTACTGCATAATTTGCGGTTGTCCACAGAGCTGAATTTCAGTGGTTTCTCGACGACGGGTACTTTCTTTTGTGGAAGAATCGGGGGTGACCACCGTTCGCAATTCGCTACCTGAGTGTTTTTGATGAGGCACACGTTGACTCAGGCCTATCGAGAGGCCTACGCAATGTTTGCACTTTCCGGGTATCTGGGGGGATTGTTCCGGTAGGGGGAAGAGAAATGTGCTTATTCAAGAAAGTGTGAAACATCACGAGTACTATGGGAGTCGGGAGTCTCTCGGCAAAAGATCGTTCTCATGCTGACTGGGAAAAGGCGGGGGCGTCCATAAACAGTCACGCGTTTCACCGTTGAACAACGGGGTGATGGGCGACATGTGGGGTGTCGTGCAAGTGTGAATGTAACGGAGGATACGTGTGCCGCTTGGGGCAAGTGCATGTCCCTGTGAGAATTTGTGCTTTATTTGGAAAGGAGAAACTGTACTATATACAGTGTCGCGCATTGCCGAATACTCGATCGAGATGACGATGGAAGCCTTTGTTGTGACCTGCAGCCTGCCTGGAGAGCAGCTTCGTACACCGGAAAGCGTTTTGATGTATATCTCCATCGAGTGCCCGTCGAAGGTGAACAGTTCCGTTTGATCCGCTGGAGGGATACCATTATTCGTGGAAACGTCCCAAGGAAGCCAGGTCAAGTTTGTTCAGGTGCGTTTGAGTTGTGATAACTTCTACGTTAAGCAGCCTTCGGGGACGGAACGCGACGGTGACGACGAAGCACGGGTGTGTGGCACTCTACCTACGTTGTTGAACATACCTGGAGTGACACCTCAGTTAACCCCGCGTGCCCCTCCAGAGGCATCATCTGGGAGTGAGCTCGGGGAAACTCGAGAGAAGTGGGGTCACTACACTGAGGGGGCGCTTTTGAGAACAACATGTTGTACGTTTTTTCCCTACGCCTGTAACGATCTGCCACACCGCAAGTTTGAAACAATCGCCGAAAAGGCGTGAAGCGTCGCTATACTCTGTCTGCTCTTGCGGTACACGACGAATCGAAACTCAGCGGGCATGTGCTAGGCACGCAGTCAACCGCTGGAGTTGTTCGGTGCGGTGTACAGGGAAAAACATTAGTCTGTCGGCGACAGTTATTTCTTTCTTAACGAAAAAGCAGATGGACTATTCCGTTTTGCGGGAACCCGACGTGAGGAAATCGGCATCTCTGCGGCAGCGGCGACGTCCTGGCCAGGCGAAAGACGTACGTCACGTGTACCAAAGACACCAAAACGATACATTTGACGAACCGCCACCGCACACGGTTCACGCGTTGCCGTTTGAACGGTCTTCTGTACAAATAGGGATTGATTAGCCCACTCATGGTCAAGCGTCCCAGCAGCACAAAATGGACATTCACTGACTAGGGGCAAGTTCCCAGGTGCGTGCTTGGTTTCGTGGCCAAATTCAGTATCAAAAATAACAGGAAGGGCGCTCTGGAGCTACATCGTCTTGTCGAACGCAGCTGCTGCCTTCTGGGCCTCGACCACACGCGTATCAACGAGCTTCACTAAAGCGGCCGCACTGCAGATAGCAACACCACACCTAGCAGAGCTGGATGGCTTCGGAGATGTTCCTTCTTTATTCCTAGGATATACTTCTTCAATGCTGTTCTCTCGAATGAGCAAGCCATTTTCTTGGAGGGGAACTACGGACAGCGACTGCGCTCTGTCGCTGGGAGTCGCGTGCCCACTCACTTTTCATCGAAGCGCAGCATAAGTTGCACAGACGAAGGAACGAGTTCCACTACTTTTGAACTCGCTTTGCAAATTACACACACGCTGTCACCTGAAGACCGCGAATTCCTCTCTAGCACGTCGTACGACAGCGATCGCGGCATGCAGTTACTAAAGAAAAACTCCGTGCCGTTTCCCCCCTGCCATCCTTTGTATATTGCGCGCCTCGATGTCATGCATATACACACCATGTGAACCGAAAAAAACGCCTCTCCATTATCGACTGTGAACCCGAAGCGAGCCCCCGAAGAAACAAGGATGACGGACGGAGGTGCCGAGGACTTACTCAAATGCCGATGCGAAGTTGACGACGCAACCGTTCAACGACAGCCTGAGGAAAAAAAGCAGTGCAACTCCCACAGAGTCTTTCTACTGAGAAAGTGCATTTTGCCCGCGGGAGCCCACCCACACCCGGGTTATGCGTTCACAGGAGACGCACTTTTCTCACAGCCAGACAGAGACGTTCACGTGAAAAAACGACTGTGTATCCACACCTTTCTCTGGCTTTGTTTCCACTCGCAACACCGTTGGGCCGGACACCTGTTTCCACGCCGTTTCCGTCCTCAACCTAGCTTCTTTCTTGTCGGCTCCCCAACCTCAGCCCCCCACGCTACAAGCAGAACACAGTCTCACGATATCGGATGTGGTTTCCGTCCACTTCCTAACTCTTGTATCGCGCAAGCGTTCGTTCCCACCCCCTCGCGAATGCCCTCTGTTCCGGAGAGTTTCCTCCAATATTTTCTCCGTTCCCTCGACCCTTCCCGCTGACACTCTCCACAGCAATCGCGTGCGTGCAAGATGCACTTCTTCCCTTTGATCTCCTTTCAAACGAAGCAACACGCTGCGATCCCGAAGTAACTCTCCAACTCCAGGGTACAACGGCACTCTCTAGCGTTTCCCTTTCTACTAATTCACTTTCCACTTCTCAGATGCTAGTATGATCAGGGCCATCGTCCTGGCAGCAACCGTCTGAGACAATTTTTCATAGGCCTTCCGTTTGCCGCTGCTGCCTTCGCACTTCTCCACTGTCGACTCACATGTCGGGGGCGACTCTGGCAAGCGTCGCCAGACACTCTTCTACAACGTCGAGACGAAGGGGAAGCTTTGACTTTGCGATGTACACGTCAACGAACACGCGCGTATCGATGGTTTTCCGCGGGTCGCGATACACACAGGCATCCAGTAGACAGCTCAACACCCACCGCACGTTAGACCATTGCCGGGCTTCCCTGAGAAGAAACAAAAGACAGATTAAACACCCGTGACTTTCCCTTCTGCAACGGGCACACGCAAGTCTTATATGAACCTATCACTTTAGGTTAACGTTGAACGCGTCGGCATGAGATAAAACAAATCCAGTTCTCCCCTCGAAGCCGCTCCCACGGAGACTCCGCAGAATGCACAGACACCCACTTCTGCATCTGTGAACTTTTTATCTTATCTGCATCCGACTGAGCTACGAGATGCTATTAGATGGGGGGAGGCGTGACACACACGTCTCCCTGAGCATCTTCACCGTGTCTCTGTAAACACACCACGACCACGCGCATGCGCGACAAACCGGACACGGGTCGGATCTGACACAGACCGCTTAGCTGCACAGCAGCCTGAGACACAGCCGAGGAAACGTCTGACGAACTACACACGTTTAGCGGGCTAGGTGTATACGCAGGGGCGACACCCAACATGAACACACAGAGAGGAACTGAGACAGCAGATCGCCAAAGAACTTTCGGCTCGGCTTACTGGTGGAGACCCGCCCGTTGTTTCCGCAGTTCCTCTTGCTGGAGGCGAGCCTGTCGACGTGCCTCCGTCTGCCGGGCAACGACAGCAAAGACACGCGAAAACCTCTTGAAATCAACTGCCTCAGATCACAGTTGAACAGTGTCCCGTTCTTCCTCAGCGTGCATGCCTTCCTCCCCTGTTCGACACTCGTTCACTAAAGAGACACACTGCCCTTCAGACAAATGCCACATACGCGCCCGAAACCACCGATCTGTCAGAAACCGGTTCTTCTGTCTACATGCGACACCCCTCCCCCCGGTCTTTCGCCTCCTCTCTTATCCTGACCCTGTCTCCTCTGGTCTCCACTGCTGGGTCCCGCCTTCTTCTCGCGTCCTTGTTTTACCCGCCCCCCCGTTTCCATGGCCACGCTGAAGAGCCCTTTTCAACCGAT
>AVCM01000282.1:0-14474 GCA_000447165.1 Hammondia hammondi
AGAGAACGTCCCCATATGTCATTGGGTTCAACTACTTTGGGCGCTGCCGCGAAGAGCGACTTTACGCTTCGACAAATTTCAACCATTGAAACAAAATCGATGGAGTCCAAAGCATATGGCGGGCAGTTGCAGTATGCGGGTGAATACTGGGACACAAACCTGTTACCAAGATACGGCACTGGCGGCTTGGTGTGATTGGGCATGACGCATCGATAGAACAGCTACTATGCACTCGGCTGGTGTATCAGAGCACGTCGAAAGACACATCAAGGGAATGAGCCGACGCGAACAATCGTATGGCAATGCCCACGAACGCGAGTGAATCCCTTCCGAAGCACCCCCGCCAAGGCAACAGCTACCTCATCATAGAGCTTCAAATCAGATGCTCAACAGCGGAGGCGAGACGTTCGGGGGCATGCCACGATCTCTGTAAAAAACATTTGCGGTGGCCGGATGTAACACCGCGTAGAATGCCTGAACCGAAATGTAGGTGAACTCTGATAATCAAGCAGCTTTTACGAGCGTTGCTTGCCAATCGGCAACAAGCTAGCTGCAAAAAAATGGACCCCCTATGAAGGGTATCATGGAAGCTGTGCTTTTTCGGACAGTGACGGCAGCCGGTAAGGTCTGCTTTACACACGCTTTAAAGCGCGGAACTCCTAGTCTACTGTTGTTGTTCCGGCTCTTTCTCTGATTCAGACATAATTTCAGGTGGTGATTTCTTCTTCGAACGTCTTTCGTTGCGGTTGAAACCACATTCAGGGCAGCATAACGATTAGGAAAGATGGGGTAGGACGAGTTGGCAAAAAATAATGATAATTACCAGAATGGTCCAAGCCGCCCAAACTACGAAGCAGTCACGCCACCTGCAGGGACAGAGTAAATGCCACCCGAGACAACCTGGTCTCCACTATTCTTCGTGGGGTCCACTTGCTTGCTCCGAATGTACTCCTTCTGCAAACCCTCAGCTCCCTCGAAGCAAAGAGGACAAATGCCCTTCCGGATACGACAATTAAAACAACATCCCCTGGAGGGCCTGAAACGAGTGCGAACGGAGAGAAGTGCTCCAACACAACAACAGTTGCTACTAAACAGGTTGAGCCAACTTACGTCAAGAACTTGCCACGGACCACCAGCTGCCACCAGACGTCAAATTGGGTCCTGAGAAAAAGGCCACAACACGGTCGCACCAGTGAACTGCGCCAGACGTATCCCTTGGCTGGTAACAGAGACGAGGACACGGCCATCAGACGAGAGACTCTGCTTCGGTTGACAGAAAGTTGCCACTTTATTCTATTGTGCACTGCCGTCTGCATCGAAAGCCACGCTGCTACATTCATTTCGCTGCGCAGCGGTATGATCGATCAATGTGCAGTGCCTGTTGTCAGTACCTACCAATTTCTCCGTCCTTTATAAGCCATGTGATTCAGAGCATCTGCGACGTGGTGGTGACAGTTGTTACTGAGGACAGACATCCGCAAATGGTTCAGGACGTCGAGTTGTTGGTTTGAAAGTTGTACTGTAGTGATTGAATCATTTTCCCTAACGCATAAAAACTAAAGACGCTCTTTCAGCTGAGGGGACCCGTAAGAGAAGGACAACAATGAGCTTGAAGCGAATCCATTGCGAGAAAGTTGGACTGGGCGTAAACCTCGTAAAATCCCCGAACGAGCGTGGATATTGGTGCGTCTTGCCCTTACCAGAATAGATTGTGTGACATCCGGCAAAATTGGGCGTCCGCTGCCTCAATGGCTCTATCGTACATCTACGACAGTAACACAGGTCAAGAAGACAATTCAACTGACACTGGGAACATATAAAAACACTCGCTGGGACATAAGTACCCTTATGTGCACGGTAAATGAAGAGGAACCGCTGCTGGCTTTTCTCAAAGAGATGCTCCGTCCAGTCTGCGACCCATATTTACGACCAAAGCACGAACACGCTTTCCTCGGCCATCTGCATCGCCCCTTAACGTCTTCGTGGACTTTGGGCAGGGTCCCCTTACCATTGGATCCTCAGGATGGTGCACACCTCCTCGATCCAAGCGCCAAACTCTCATCGGCCGATTGAAGGCCATACGATCTGAACCAAGTGACAAAATGTGCTCAAAAGTGTCCTTGCTGCAGCACATGACGCTATCACGACTAACATTAGCCAGATGATTCTTGAAATAACGAGAGCTTCTCACTCCAAACCGGCGCAGAAAATGGTATATTACAGCACAGCGAGGGGCACTAAAGCAAGTGAAACAAGAGTGTCCTCTGAAGGGAGCACGCGTGCTCCCCATTGACTTACAGACTCACCAATGCTGATAAAATACGGGCCAGCGAAATCATGGACAACACCTTCCGCTGTACAAATACCTGCAAATGCAGATGATAGGCAGCACCTCAGGATAAAAGGATAGCGCAAATGGAAGACAAGCGGCAGAGTTTCACGACCAAGCCCTGGTTCGGAAGAGAGAGCTCACTCCACTCCTAACAGCAGCCGGCTGCATCTAAGACCAATCACGACACTGCCACCCAGGTAGCAGAGTCGGACAGTTAGGAACAACAAAACAGGGACATTTACATAAGCATTTGCGGAGGAAGCCAAGCATATCGACCGACTGCAGTAAGCTGGATAAAAGAACTAAACCTACCAACATGGCCAATGAGAGGAATAATGGTAGTCAAGCAGGGCAAATATGTCCATACAACGCAGTAAGGATGCTGCACCGCACACACAGAAAAACAGGAGAAACACTCAGAGTTCGTGGAACACCTTCGAATGGAGCCGTTATTCTTCTCCCTGAGCAATGTAGCCTGCGACAGGGTGTGCGTTGTCACGTAAGCAGGGGAGAACACGTGTACGGGCAACCTGCTGCTCACCATGTGCTAACCACACTGCTGCGTCCTAGAGCATAAGCAAGTTTGCATCGATTTGGGGAAGTTCCCTTTTTTGATCTGCATTGTGTCGAAAAATTTGTTTATAACACTCTATCTCAGACCTTGAATTATCACGACTCCTCGGATACACATGGGGGACATCCCTGGCAAGTCCAATTGCCTCACTCCACGGAAAAAACCCCAGCAAATCCAGACAAGCACTGCCGCACCTTACCCGGTCATCCGCTGGTCGTTCATGTGGCATCTGATAAATGTGTATGCCTTTTCCATCTGCAGCACAGTCCGGGCAAGCCAGCGCAACAGTAAGCATGCGATCCACGGCGCTGCGATAGGCGATACAAGAAATTCCAGGACAGAAGCCACGAGCGTCGGCCACCTCTCGGTGTAGAAAGAAACCAGAAGGAGGCTGGCAAATGGGAACTGAAAACACGTACGTAAATACTTTCTGAAAGGCAGAACAGAACAGAAATGGAGAAGAACGGTGTGGATGCCAAACGAAATCAAGCGCCGGGCCTGCGGCACAAACAATAACACTCATCCGAAGAGGGATAACACAGAGGAATACGCGTCTTCTAGGAACACAAAATAACTTCTACATGCATCGCACACACAGATGAAGCCGTCGTTCATGTCAAACAAAGATGGCCACAGACTTGGTCAGGGAGGCTTTCACTCCAGTGCATGGCCGCCGCTCATCACGCACGCTTTGGAAGCATTCCTCTCGCTCCTGAGTCAGATTGCCCGCTGGTATCGGCGGTGACCAGCAGATGTGGTAGAAAGCCAGTGCGACTATGATGTCACCGTTCTCTTCCATGCATAAGCTACTGGTGATGTATGCCAATCAGACTATGCAAGCTTGTGATAACTGTGCAAACATACCTCCTTCCAGATTTGATCGGGCAGCGCGAGCGCCTTCACGATGTGACTGTTGCAGTTCCATATGATCCATCTGCTCCATAGGCATGTTCCACTCTAAGATGCATGAGACAGAGTCAAAGAAGGCCAGACGGAGAACGAATGCACCAGAGAAGAGCCTCCACTGGCTGAAGGTATCCCTTTACGTGTTTATCGAGCATCAAGAAGCCATGCGCGCCACAGAGAGATGCAAAAGAAGAAAAGATGACAACGTATCACGAACGAGGACCAATTGAACACGCACTAGAGAAACTCAACATCACACGCATACTTTAGAATCCGCTAGTTTCACTGGAATGAGGGCTACTATCATGGGTGCGGTTATGGATGGCTGCTTGAAGCCTGCATTCAAAACAGTGTATATCAAAAACACCAGCGAACCCACGTTGAAGCTACTCGTACGTAACCTTCAGGAACGAAGAATATAATACACAATGACGGGGAGACAGGGCGACCAAACAATCGCAGTCCCGCATAGAGAAACGATGAGCAGAGAAGAGTCATAAGTAGATGTAAAGATTACGTTACGGCGTCCACCTGTATCAAGCGAGGGCTGCTGAAGATCAGCACTGTTTGGACTTCGTTCCCGCATAAACTCCTATCACCGTCGGGCGAAAATAGGCGTGTCGCGTTCCGATGCTCGTTTTCCCCAGGTGAGACTTGATTTGCATCCGGTAGCGAAAGCGAAGACTACAACAGAGAGGAGACGACGTTGCAAACATGAAAGGGTGAACTGAAACGAGAGAACGATACAGACGGGAACAAAAAAGAAGAGAGGCCGTAAACCGCTAGATACGCAATGGCGCCTCCCCTTTGGGCGCGAAAGTCCTTGGAAGATGAATCAAATCCAGGACTCTTCAAATGATACTCAATTTGACAGAACAAGATCTACCCGTTCAAAACATCACGACTTTTAGTTAATCGTTTTCTTGTTCTGTGTGCGCTTGGAGGTGACCCTGAACGATGCTGACCTCTTCAACAACGGAAAGCGACACCTCAGCTCCACCATTTCAGACTACGAAAGAGGAACAGCAGTAGCATTTATCCAATAGAGGCGTCTTAAGAAATCTAACAGAGAAATTGTTGACATAGCTCATTCGCCTTTCTTCACAATCTTACACTGGCCATTCTTACACTGGCCTCGGGCCTCGATGTTCCCTTTTCACCCTATCGGACTCTGAAGCATGCATGGCGGCCTGAGGCGACGACAGCGTACATGCAATTTTTGCCTCAAGTTTTGCTTGCTGCATCGCCAGAAAAATCGCTTTCATCGGGGACCGCGATGTAGACCACGTCAGCAACATGGAAGATAATTCTGCCATGGCTGGAATGGAGGAAGCAACGTTGATTTCTTCTTGCTACAGATTTAATGGACAGTAGGGGGATATGAGTTTTTGAGAGAGGCGGGCCACCCTGGGGCCTCTGCTGAGTCCCGTTTTTTCTTGAGAAGCCACTCCTGAGCCTTCTGATACGTGTAGACCTGCTGATCTGCCTTCTCTGATCTGTGTTAATACTCCAAGTTTCGCCTCGAAATACTCGTGTGCCCCTCTTGCTCCCCGATATGACGATGGCTCTCCCGGGCGTTAGCTCCAGTGAATTGATTACTTCTGCCTCGCGTTGACTGATTTCTCAGACGCTTCCCTTGTGACTCTTTCCACAGTTTTGCATCCAACCCAGTCAAACCAACGTCACTTCCTCTCCGTCGTTCCGTACGCTCCTGGAAAGGATCGTCCTTTCCATGTGAGCGTTTTCCGGAGGAACTACGAGGGACCCGCACAGTCGGATTGCTTTTGACTGGCGTACGCCCTTTTGTCATTGGGTAGACCGACGAGAATCATGTTCGTTTGACCTCTTCTCAGTTTGTAGGGGTGCTCGACCGAAAAGGGGGAAACTCGGGGATTGCAATCGGAAACCAAAATACCATCATTCTGCCCGTCTACGAGGGGTGTAATCGCTGCCCCGTAGGCTTGGGTAAGGGAAGACGAGAGGTGTTCAACAGTCCTGCGCTTTTCCGTGCGACACACACTCAATATCTCGGCAAAGCAGGCTTTTTCCTCTGTTCGTTTCAACATGAGACCACGGGTGCTGGACGTAGCCGCGCGGCGAGGGGCAGTTGGTCCTTCGCCGTCGTACTTCCCGGGGGAGTCTGTTGCTGGACCACCGGAGCGGTGCCCGCCTCCTACTTTCGTCTGCCTGTCTGTTGACAGGCGTTGTCGAGGTGGTGCGGAGATTCCTCGTTCTCGGCGCACCTTCACCGAGAAGCGGTATAACACAGACACCGGTGTTAAGCAGAGCCTAGGTTGGAGGAGGCAGCAGAATTCAGCAGTGGCGGCTCCGGAGGCATGCGCTAATTCGGACGCTTTCCTCTGTCGATGGACTCAGCTCCAATCTGCGTTAGCTCCGACGCGCTCGAGACTCGCGACTGAACGAGCAACCTTCTCGACAGTTCCCGCTGTATCTGTAGCGGCGATTGCCTCGCGGTCAACGCCGAAATTGGTAGAGCGTGGATGCGTCAAGCAGGACGGACACACGGGCTCAGAAACGCGCACAGACGCAAATGATGCGACAGACGCTGTGAACGTAGAAATGCTTGGACCCTTCGCGCTAACGAGGTCCATCCTCAAGGCTTTCCGGTAAGGCGCCGTGTCACTTGCTGCCCCTTTGGATATGTGGTTAGCTTCTCTCTTTGCGGCGGCAGCGTATGCACTTCCAGGAACTGTTCTATCTCTTCCAGCGGAGACGTTCTCTCTATTCGAGGATGGGAAAGGGGACATTCCGAAGCACTCGATGTCGTGCTGCCGACATTTCGGAACGGACAAGCTTGTCACGCATTTTCGAGTGGAATTTCGGGGCCTCTGGAAAAAGGGCTTCAAATATCTGAGAGCTCAAAAAAAGGCTGAGTTTGGTCATATATGGGCGGCCTGCGGTGTTAAGCCTCGGATGCTCGACGTTTTCCCTATTTGAGGTTGAGGAATCGTAGCGCCGCCTTTTTCCCTTCCAGCTCTGCCCGCTTTCAGTGAAACCATGCCGGAATGTCCCGCATAAACCGCGACGACAGAGCGATCCTCCACTTAGACATTCCAATTTCTTCACGTGCGGCGGTACCTGTTACTGACTGCGTTGCACGCTTCACAGAAATCACCGTTTCACGTGCAGTCTCGTGTGTACGGTCGTGGCGCATGCGTGTGCGTTCTTGCATGTGCCTCGTTGATTTTGTGTTGTCCACAGAGAAGACGAACGAGACGTGGCTCTCTGGCGCCGGTTCGCGAGCCGCGCACGGGTCCTCTTGCCGTCGCTCCCGCCCTCTTCACTCGTTCCGGTTCTGGGTACCTTCGCAACATTGGGTTATCGAGATCGGGATCTTCTCATCGGGGCGGCCGAGGCGCTTATTCCCCAGCTCTCCATTTGTACAGGGAAGGAAGTGTGCCGGGTGACTCACCACTACGCCCAGCTGTTGACTCGACATGATCTACTTTTTTCTGTGTGTGCTCGCGAACTGGCGCGACGAGCTCACGAGCTACAGCCAAACGAAGTTGCACGGGTCCTTCATTCATATGCGCGTTTGGGTTACTTCCATCCTCATCTGTTTGCTGTTCTTCGTCGCCGGGTTTTCGAAATATCCAAGCGCCTCGAGCCAGGAGCTCTTGTCTTGGTCCTTTCTGCTGCTGGGAGACTGCGACTTCGGGATGAAAAACTGCTGGCGGTTTTGGCAGCAGAGATCTGCCGACGTATTGCTGATGTAAATGTGAAGGGACTCGCTGTTGTTGCGAATGTTTACGCAGAAATGGGCGTGGAGAACTCTTTCCTGTTGGATATCCTAGCGGACGAGGCATTTCGAAAGCGGCACGAAAGACGCCCGCAAGATGCCGCGCTCCTTCTGCGGGCTTTAGGACGACTGGGGCGGGGGTGCTTGAGCAGTAAGAGACAGAAAGCACTTGTGGATGATTTAACGCGGGATCTGCCGAGACACATAAAAAAGTTTTCTCTCGAGCAGGTCTCTATGACTGTTGCAGCTCTGTCACGCCTGTGGGGAGACGCTCCGCAGGCGACCACGCCGGAACTGGGGAATGGAGCAGCCAATCGACAAGATCTTTTAGAGGCTCTGGGTGACCGAGTGGGGCATTTGGCTTCCGATCTCACCCCACAGTGTGCGGCCGCTCTTATATTTGCCTTTGCAAAGCTCGGACATCGCCACGGCCCGCTTCTCTACCACATTCCGGAGCATGTGGAGCGCTTCCTTCCTGGGTATAGTCTTGATCAATTGGCGAAGGTTTGCTTCGCGTACTCAAAACTGCACGTACCTAACGCTCCAGTGTTGCAGTTGACTCTGCAGCGTCTCCCAGAACTCCTTCGGGGAAGAAGCAACAAGCGAGATGAGTCCGGAAACAGCGACAACACAGGACGCGACACCAAGGAGGCTCCAACTACGCAGGCAGTGGTTGGCGCAGTCGACTGGCAACCCGTAGGGACAGAATGCGCGGAGACAGGGATGATGCGGACGACCAGCGAACCTTCGCTCTGTAACCTAGGAGACACCGAGACCCGTGGATCAGTTGCGAAAGATTGCCACACTGGCGGACATGATGCGTACCAGTCTGGTCTTTTCCAGGGTCCGAGGCGGAAGAGCCAGTCACGTCTTGTCCGACTATATGCAGAAAGTTTTTCGGGTTCAACTTCACCTTCTTCACCCCCCTCAACCGCACTTTACAGGAGTGGAAGTCACGGCAGCGGACCAGCGGATCCTGGTCAAGCACCAACATCAGGAAACGGTGACGGCGACGCAAAGATGAGCCTGCCAGGTGGTCTGTCACCCTCCCTCAGTAAAGCACTGGTAAAGGTTGGCCCAGATGGAATGCCCGAAAAACCTGTCTTCGGCCAAGCCTTGAGCCCAACCCAGCCACGACTGCACTCGATTCTGCGTATTTTGAGGGCAATGCTGCAGCTGAATGTATTCGACAAGACGGTAAGACTAGCGCAACCTGTGTTAGAAGAATCAGTATTTGGGCCATGGATTCACTGCACGATGTTCCCACGTTTTTATTGCCTGCTGACAACTTGCTATGGATTGCGCCTGAGGATCGCATTGCCGGCATTCGCAGCCCTTCTGCTCTCACCGACTCACACACGGTTACTGAGACCTTTTAAGAGAGGCCAGAAACCATAGTTTGTGAGCATGACCTAGCTGTTGACGTTCTGGCATATGCCTCAGGCGCTTACACTTATCGGAGATCATTTGGCTGATCGAGCGACAGAAATGGAAGCTTTTTCTGTTGTCACGGTCGTCGACCTCTACGCCGCTATCGGCTTCCTACATCGGCCTCTCATGGAGAAAGTTCGGACTGAACTCCGGGTGAGAACACAGAACCACTTATCTTAAAAGACTTTCCCTAAAGGCAGCCTACAGATTAAATTCGAAAACGTAAAGCGGGTTGCCGCGCTCCGCAAGGACCATGCGTGAAAGCAGTGACGGCATTTTTGTGTGCACTTTTCTCTTGCTCCTCTATTTTTGTATTTCCCTCTCTCACCTCTCAAAATAGATTTAGGCATGGGGGTTATAGTCGTTGCCCCAGCAGTTTCAAGTGTGTTGCCTGCCCCTCGGACGTTTCGCGGATATCCGGCACGATGAGTCATTTGCCTGTGTTCAAAACCGTTTTATGTTACTCTAGGATCCTCGCGAGGGAGTCAGTTTCACCCAAGATCAACTACGTTGTTTGTTCGACGCCCTCCAGCATCGACTGCAACTTTCGCCATCCGAATTCGGCGTGTTGCGTGTGCCACGGTCTGCTGTGACATTGGCGGCCCCGGTGGCGTCCAAGATGGAAATACTCACGTCTGCTTTGCTGCGCACCTCCGCTCATCTTGACACAAGTGGAGGCAGCTGTAGCATGACATACTCAGTGGCTGCAAATGATGCAATGGATGAGGGAAGCTCGACGGACTCACTAGACGACAAACGGGCAACAGACGAGGGCACAGGACCTGACACCTGGTTCTATTTGCACGTTCCGGCATACCTTGAAACGCTGCTTCAGCCAGAAGTACAACAAGCGATAGCTTCAGTCGCTGAAGACGCTGAAGCATTAGAAGCGGAACTGACGTCGTTTGACTTCCCTGTTGCACACACTAGGGAGTTTAGCGCAGATTCAAAGCAACATCAAGTATAGTTGTGCCCAGTGTCGAGGATTGACCGTCAAACCTATACATCGAGCAATGTCAATACATGATTTAACGCTATCTTTTTCGTACTCCTTGTATCAGTTTTCTCTGGCGTGTACGGAAGATAACTGGAATTCAATTCGACACTCACGCCAAGGCCCGCTGTTTTGACGGTGCCAAAAGCACTTTCTCATCTATTACTCAAACAAAATCGCACGAGCAAGTCAGCTAGGTCCACCCGGCGCGAGCAACAAGCATACTGGTGCGGCAGCTGGGCTCCGCCATATAGCGGGGAATAACGCAGCGTCTAAAAGTGAACAGTGTCTTCCATCGCGGATAACTCAACTTGAAGCAAACACTGAAGACCAACAGCTTATGTGTAGATGTACTGGGCAGAGAGCACAACGCACCACTACACCAAGACATGGGCTTTGAAGACAGCTGCTCACAAGGTTCTACTGCGCAGCTAGTTCCACCACGTTTAAAGATTTTGTGAAGACCCTTCTCAACTGCCTCGGGTATGGTAACAAAAACGACCTGCTTCACGCATCCACTCCAATCAGGAGCAAAAACATTTAGAATATGTTTTCGACAAAAGCTGATTTTTCCCGCCACTGACCGGACAACGCCTTTCTGCCCAGGGCCTCCCGACTCCAAAAATCGGCACGCCGCCCCTCGTATTGTCTATCCCCCCACACGCACATACTCCGCATAACTCGGACAGCGCCGTTGATGCAGACGGTATTGTGCAAAGAGAAACATCGGCAGTACGTGGCAGAAACAGGATCCGCCAGGAGGACAACACGGAAAAAGCGAGGGGTCGCCGTTGACATCTGCACCCAAGGAAGAACCTGAAAAACGTTGCTGGAAATACCAAATGCATACGGAGACAGGAGTCACAAAAGACTGACAAACTCCGTTCCCGTGTTGATACCTGTGCGAAGGTGCACGCCAAGTCCCAAGGGGAAGACGAAGAAAGCTACAGCGTCGAAGGGAACACGGGTTAGACAAAAGGGCGCGGAAGCGGAGAACCATCGTCAGCTGCCGACGTGAAAAGCGATGACTGGAGATCAGACATGCCCTTAGCCTTTCATTCAGTTCCGATGTGGTGTTATCGTTCAGACGAAGGCCTTGTAATTAGGAACACAGCTTCGAAAAACCACGATGTCGCTTCACTGGACCGTGTTAGTTATTTTGGAGACGACGTGTCATCACCTGTTTGGCCCAGCTGGCGCTGTTGGACGTCCCATCGCTTGAGGGCTTCTTCATACTCTTCGAGTTGCTCGTAGTACATGTCTGATGCAACGTCAAAAAACAAGAACATCTCACACAGTCAGGACGACCTCACAGCACGCTCACGAGGAGGCACCACATAGCTTTGAGAGAGTAATATGCAGTTGTTGACTTCAGAGGGCAGAAATGTTTTTGTTGTCGCTCAGGACATGGTTTCCAACGAGCTCGCTCACCTGTGAACTCGGCGAGCACACAGATTCTATCCCGAGTCACGAACTGCTTGCATGCCCTTTATGAGGGTTCAGCTGGCTGAGGAGACGTCATCTCCCTGCCATAAGGATGAGTTCCAGTGAAACTGCAAAGGAATTGACATACCGAAAATGCATCGTTCGCAGCCAGATCCGCAGCTGCAACACAACGGAGAGCAGAGAATGCCCAATCAGCCTTCCCAGAGACTGTTTTCTGAACAAACCCGAAAGGGGGTGTCGAGTTGAAAAAGATGTAATATGGGAGCAATCATACTAGCCCTGAGACACGAAGGCATATCTCCCTCCGATAAAAACAAGCCACTCGATACAGTGACGTTTCACACGCGCGAAACGCTCTCCTACTTCGAACTGCCATCTTGAATAGATGGGGAGTATCTCGAAAAAAGGCGTCCACGACTTCACCTTGGTTTAGTGTATGGAAGGCCACCGGCAAGCATGCGATTACTGATGGGTACGCACCGGATGAAGCCACTTCATACCCTATTTTTGTTTTCTTGCGCTGAAAGCGATTTAGTGATATTTCCACTCGGGCACTATTTTCTTCCACAGCGAACGTCAACTGCGCATGCTAAAACGCTAGCCCATCAGGAAGCAGCGCTGTCGCTACACTTTTGGACATTACCAGGGCAGTAGAGTTCATCGACTGGTGATGATTCAGAGTAATGGTTGGCGACATACCAGTCTTCGGGTTCTGGTTTCCACGGCGGCACAGGCTTTTTCAGCAGACGAACGCTTCCATGTTGCCGATTCATTGCTGATCCACGTGCTGGATCGGAGGTCTCAGTCTTAACCGCAGGACTCGCAGACGTCCTCGTTTCTTCTCCAAGTGTACTTGAAGGAGGAGTCGTGTGAGCAGAAACGCTTGAGAAATTGCCGGCGGTACAAGACGCCTCGCCCGGCACACCGAGAGGACTGGCCTTCGAAGTAGCGTTATCCATGACTCCCCTCTTTCTGGGTTTCAATCCACTCATATGTGCAAAACGCACACTGTGGCAAATAGTAACAAGGGACAGAGGAACATTCAGCCTACAGTGCGACACAAACATGGAGGTTCGTCGGCTTTTCCCCCAACAGGTCAGAAGATCACCGCTGGTGAAGCTGGGGAACGGTGAAAATGACAGTCGAGGAAGAAGAGGCAACACTCTGTGAAAACGAAGGCGTCAT
The DNA here is from genome assembly GCA_000447165.1 of Hammondia hammondi. Classification (NCBI taxonomy): domain Eukaryota; phylum Apicomplexa; class Conoidasida; order Eucoccidiorida; family Sarcocystidae; genus Hammondia; species Hammondia hammondi. The sequence goes on from AVCM01000282.1 coordinate 12,629, forward strand.
GCACAAAAGCACACGTGAAGCTAGCAGCTGTGATATGAAGGGAATATTAAGACCCCTATATAGCACTGGGGCAGTCACGGAAGCGTTGGTGGTGGGTCGTGGTGACCCGGCAGCAGGCACGATGTCTCCGCGCTTTGGACGGAGAGTACCATCAGACAACGGCTCACTTGCTGCAACGTTGCAGAAGGAAAAGACGAAATACACATGGTAATGGTGGCGACAAACAACAAAAAATACAAATCAAAAAGCCTGTCGTGTACGGTTGGGCTTCACGTTATTAATGAAAAATGTCTGCCGAAACCCTAGGGCCTGGACAACGGCAAAACAGCAGAGCAGCTCATTGGCATGCGTGAACAACTCGCATTTCGTGGGAACTACAGTAGAACCTTGCTCTCGAGGAATAAAACAAGTAGGCGGGGTCGTTTGTCGTTGGCACATGCTGTGTCTCCACAGTGAGATATAGAGTTTTCTTCCATGACCGGCGGATTTTCGCGGATGCCTAACACTTTTCCGCTAGCTTCCTGCCGTCGCCTTGTGGCCCGCCTCTTCGCATGCGAGAAAAATCGAAGCCGCCAGGGAACAGCAGACTTGCAAGCGAGCTTGGCCGACACACATTCCGGAGTTAAAAGTAATAGACCTATTTAGAAAGCATTTGACTCAATATTCTTTAGTGTTTCTCACCTGCCTGCACACTAAGTGGCTGTTCGTTTCTTATACGGCGGACACAGATGAGGAGATCACTTCTTGCCGCTGTATTGTGGTGGAATCGCCGTGACGCGAAACCGGGTGCTTGCTATTTTGCCTTTGCCTAACACGTTCTTTTTGCCACCGGATCCGTTGTCTTACAACTGCCACCCATAATGAACAAACACGTTGCCCGTCCCATAGCGTCAGGGGTGCAAATGAACGAGACAACCTCCACTACAACGCAAGAACTGGGTGGTCGCAAGCATGTACCCTGCGAGTTTCTTTCATCTTCACGTTCTCCTGGGAGGGTAAACCAAGGAATTTCTTCGTTTCCTTCCCCCCTCGCGCTCTCCTGGGAATACTGGTGAGACTCTCGGGCGGATTGAGAGGGGAACTGGCTTCGTTGGAGCCCGACAGTGTAGCGACTGCATCAACCAGCAGCTCGTGAGCCACGAGTATCTTTACCAGCGGAGGCTTCGTGCCAATCCCGACCTGAACAGTAAGCAACATGGCATCAAGCGACTGTCTGTCTTTTCTGTTGAGCAATGTGTGGAATGCCTCGACGACCCCATTCCGCAGCCGGGGCGATGGTAATGCTCTGGTGGTTTATTTCCCTAACCGGGATCTCCGAAGACAGCCATGTGAGGAAAAACTCGCCAATCAAGGGAACGAAGACCGAGCCACACGAGTCAAAAAGACATCCTTGTTATTTCCCGGACAGTTTCTTATCATAAACGTGAGCGGTGAAGAGGATTTGGAAGACAAGCTAGACATCTTGGTCGCGAGCTCGTGTCCGAGCTCCAGTTTGTCACCCGCAAGGCTGCGGGCTCTGAAGATCCACGTTCTCCGCTCTCTTCTACTAAATTTGAATTTTCTCCGTCCTCCGATCCTCCCTCTTCTTCTTCAGCCGGAATGGGCCTTTCAACATTGGCTAAAAACTATGGAGCGGCAATCTACACGGCAGCATTCGCGTTCTCTGCACCAAGAAGGGGCCGGTGCGAGAGTTTATCAACCTGGCGTCTGCTTTGGGTCCTCGGCCTTCCCTCCGTTGGAGTGTGTCATGCTGTCGCTCCTGTCTTGGCGATCGTTGCTCTTTTCCTCCGTTGAGGTCGGTGCTGCCCACGCTTTGGGCATCCACCCCTCTGCCGCGGAGACTGCG
>AVCM01000284.1:0-14695 GCA_000447165.1 Hammondia hammondi
GGTAGTATTATCTTGCGATAGGTTGGGTAAATGGTGTGTTCTATGGAAGCATTCTTACTCAGATAAGGCCGAATTGAGAAATGATGGGCGCTGAAAGACGAGCGGATCACGGAGTTCGGCTAGGAGGTCACCGGGATTCAGAGATAAGCAAAGAGAACTCTGCAAACCCGACAAGCGGCTCGTTGTCCTTGTACCGTTTTCATCTCTGCCAACTCCCGCCTCAGGTTCAATTGTCAGGGCGTGTATGGAGTCACCTGTAGGCTGAGCGATCTGTTCAGCGCTGCATACGGTTCTGTTTCCACGAGAGCGTTCAAGAAGCAGAGGTGACGTAGACCAGGGATAGGCACGAAGAATACGGCGTCTTTGTACCGAGGACTGAGCCAAGGAGGAACTACAAACATCAGAGAGACGTTTGAAAAAAGTGAGGTCAACCCCCAGTACTGCATCATAAGTGCGCCTACCAAATACTTTAGTGGTGCAGCCATGGCATGACACACGTTGTTGCAACTACAGCAGGCTGCTGCAACAATTCCCTCGAAGTGCAGCCAGACACAATATAGCGGATACAAACTGACAGGCAGGTGCAGGCTACCCGGAGAAACCGACAAAATGAGCAACCTGCCTTTCGACACAGCTCAATATTACACGTGTGGTCCGTGTTCGCTTCGTGTGCGTCTTGAGTAGTGGGGAGTCTTTTTGAAACGGCATGCATAAATGTAGCACTTACCATGTAGCAAGTAAAGACTGAAGATCAAGCAAAGCAGCGGGTGGTGTCAACGAGTACAGCTTGAGCATGCGATGCAATATGTGACGATGAGGGAAGGGGCCTACGAAGCAGACAGATGAAAGAACACACACAACTATGACCTGCACAGTTTTGCCAACAGTATTATCACCCATCCGCCAGAAGTATGTGGTCCTTATTCCGAGAAACACCAACCGTAAGCGTACACGAAGCCGTTGGAATCAACAGCCGAGCCCTAGATTTTTCATGTAACGGCGCAGCAATAGATGTCTATCCTGCTCTCAACAATAGGGATTTCACGTGCTGTCCAGTATGACGTTATTCCCTTGCATCTCGGCTGTTGTGTAGGAGAGACGCAACGAATGGCGAGACAAGACAAAGTCACACTGAAAAGCGTGCTTTAGTCATTACCGCAGCGATTGCCGATGTGCCTTACGTTGCCAAATTAGGGACGTCAAAGTCTCGTCGCCTCGTGCAGGCATGCCGATGAGACAGGATGTGTTTGCTCCATCTGCAGAGCAGGTAATAGTAGAAACCAAGAGGAACAAGCTCACGCAGAGATGAATGATGTGGTAGTTTCTGTGAAACATTTTTCACTTCAGAAGCCTGCACTTATATGTCCCTATGGATTCCCATCCCAGATATTTTCCTCGCATACTGACTGATACGCTCTGTAAACGCGTTTTTTTCTTCAGGTCACCCTCACTCTCAGAGCACAAAGAAAGACCACACTTGACACCATGTTGCACTTCAGCATGCTTGACAGGTTTCTGCGTAGTCCAATGGGCTCACGACATGCAGGACAGCGCGTTTGGGAGAAAGAGGTGTGGTCAAATGGAACATCGCTGTTGATAATAAGCTCTGGAAAGATGCGCAGCTCCTCTTTATGTAGCTCAAAGTATGCGAGAAGAAAGAAGAAATATCCTGAAGGTGCAGAGTTCTCCGGAGCCTGCAAACAATATCCGAGAAGCCCAACAACGTGGACGAATGACTGCGACAGCCACAGTCGATAAAAAATACTATTGCGCATAATTCGTTTATCTGCCTGTGCTGTCTTGGAGGATACTGTCGTAACACACTGCGGCACAGCGTATTGAGATACTCTACGTTAGTTGTTGACAGGTAGATTCAGGTCTACCCCGTCACCTGAGCTCTTCCTCAACGCTTCAGAGAGACACAACACAACAATCCTCACTTGATTTTGGGCTGGTGGTGTGCACTCTATTGAGGAACGATGCACATTCTCGATGACAAGGTAGCTCATCCATCTTTAATGACTTACGTGAAGCTCTAAAAGACAACGCCACATGCTTAGCAGCGCGTGCACGTCCCTGAATCGCGAAAAACCTAGCGTATGAATTAGTCTGCGATAAAAGGGGAGACAGCAACATTTAGTGGCGACGCTCAGATCGAGCTTTGGTGTGGAACCAAAGTTCTTCAGAAACTACTTTTTCTCCTGCCATGCTTGTTGTCGCCCGCACGTCGCTACGCACATGCTTCTTCGCCGTAATCAAGTTGAACAGTGAATCCAAATTTTTTCCTCTCGGAGAATTTTCTCAGTGACAGGCTTCAGCGTTTAAACGAAACGGTGACATTCTGAGAAACCCATACACAGTCGACTGTCTACGGGACCTGTCATTAGCCTTCCCACTTTGATCTAAAGTTGATATTGGGTGATTCTCCAAACGTACATTGATTGGCTCCACGTAATGGAAGGAATGAGGCGTTCGACCTCGTTGGTTACACCCGGCGAGAAAAACTGCAAGAACTGCCTGCAGGAGATGCAGTTCAAGAGAAAACATCAGCAGAAAGCATCTGGAGTGGATGTCTACCTAAAGAAGCGCAAGACAGGTTGCAGTAACAAGGGGCATCCGACATCGTAAATCGTCAAACCCAGATCATGCGGGGGCGACACATACTAATCAGTAAGTCATTATCAGTGGCGTGGCACCAAATTGGTATATGTCATCAGAAGGAAATCTCCGGTGACGTTAATTTCATACTACCTGCTCTAGGCTGGCGTCACCCGCGCCACTAGCGGTGGAGTAATATTATATGCACGCATTCTCGCTGTGCAATTGTCGTATGGAGACCCATGGGCAGCGAGTTCACCTGAAGAGTCTCGCTGCATTAGCGGACTGTGCGATTGATTCCTGGGGTGGCAGCAGCAGCCACGGCGCGAAGAGGAGAAGAAAAGCGTGGAGAAGTTGGACTAACTGAGATAAGGATGGTCTCGGAGAGAGGAAGAGGAAGGCGGCGCACAAGTCATGCATACCTATAAATTAGGGAAGAATACAGAGGAAGTACAACAACCAGCTGCAGAGCCAGCACGGAAGTCGAAATCACAAACAGAAAAACAACCCACTGGCTTCGTTCCACCCAATGTACGACAAGCCACCCTGCCATCACATGTCAAACGGACAGGCGAAGGGCAAGCTATACGACTTCTGCGAAGCATAGGACAGGCTTCTTGGACTGAAACATTCAAGACCAGCATAACTCGTGAAGCACTGGCATCCGATGTCGCTTGGTAGTTTTAAATGTACCCAAACAGCTTCCACATACCTTGCCAGTAACAAGCGCCGTTCATCGTACAAAAGATGCAAACGGCATCAGTAACCAATTGAACCATAATATCCTTTTGCCTCTCCGACTCGTTCCCTTCACTGTGAGCAACGCTGCCATGGTTAATCCACCGCTGCCTAGATACGTCAGCTTCCACCAGATGCAGGTCCAGGTCCTCTGCGACCAAACCACACTTTTCTTGTCGATCTTCCCCACTATCTGGAAAAGCCTCAGTGGTGCCTCGTGGACTTGGTGGCGTATCAGAGGGGAGAGTGACTGCGTGCTGTCGTGAATTCTTCCGCCGGATGAAGTCATCCACGTTTGATGTTATCCACGCAGCGTCTTCTTCTGAAACTGGCAGCCGGGACAGCCAGTCACTTAGGGATGTTCCCGGTCGACGGCGTCTCTTCGCATCATGCGGTGAAGGCATGCAAAAAACATGAGCGTCAACCTCCCTCGGAGCTTCACACACTTGTCGCTGAGCGGCTCCACCAGCAGCATGCTTCTGTAACGCAATTTCGGGTGTTTCTCCGGATGAACGCAACCGCGACACCTCTTTTAGCAACGAAGAGTCACACGGCGGAGACCTTAAGTCGCGTTGTGCCGGCACACTCGCAGCACACTTTGAAAGGCACGCCAACGGGAGAACCACAGAAGGCGAGGGTAAGCTCTTTGACGAAGGCTTTTGCTCAGGTATTGAATAGGACCTCGTTCCGAGAACGGAGACGCAGACGCCTGTAGATGCCGGAGAATTTGCAGATATATCTGACATGGATGGCTCGTGAGGCATGGAGGCCAGTAACAGAGGGACAAGACGTTCCGGAACGGAATAACTACACTTTTCTTCTTTGACCTTGCCGACTGCCGTTTCGGTACGCGGGATACTGTGCCCCGACAGATTTGACACTGCTGACATCGCTGAAGGCGAGCACGCATCTTTCATTTCTAGATGAGAATCAGTACTGTGAAGACTACCATCAGTTGCTGTCCCCTGTGGTTTTGTGGGGATATGAACTGTATACTCAGTAGTGGCGGAAGTGGGAATTCCCGCCTTTTCAATACCGCTAGCATCACCTAACGAGGTACCACGCATTTCGCACCCTGCCCGCACCTGGTCCAGGCCACGACTAGCACATTGTTCAGCCGCGCAACACGACCGGGTTTTTCCTTCGATACCCACTGGAAGGCGATGCGGAGTCCCCTGCTGCTGATGATCCAACAATATATCACCCAACTCTTCCGACACACACTGATTGCTACTCTTTGGCCGACACGCAGGCATCGCTTGGACGTGAGCCATTTCTACGTGCGCAGGCGTGTTTTCGTGTTGTGTCTCCTTTCTGCCTTGGCATTTGTTTAGCTTCGCATCGAGTAGGACTTGGTGTTGCTGTTCAACCTGCCATGACATGACCTGATTGGATTCCATCAGGGTAGGCGGATCTTGGTAAAGAGGAAGACTGACCACATTTGTTCTCGAGAGTGGTGCAACAGGCACCTTTCTCACTACCGTCCCGTGCTGTGGGCATTTTTCACGCTTTCTCGAATGAAGGTGGTGAGCATGCGGAACTACTTCGCCAGAAAGGCTTGTGGTGCCTGTCAAATGGGCTTCATGGGAGCACTGCACACGAGAGGGGGCGAGTCGGTCTCCTATTTTCGAAAGACTAGGACAGCGCCGCGTGGTTGGCAATTTCGGGCACGAGTGGTCCTCCAGAGAATGGAATGGTCCGTAGTCTTGGATAGGAGCGGGAATGTTGAGCGTTGAAAGCTTGCTGGTATCGCATTCAGTCCTCGACTGCGTGGACAAAGTAAGGATCGTTCGGTCGGAACCTTCGGTTGATGGCGTTTTTGGTTGCTCCTGCTGCATTTTGTACTCACAGGCAGCTCTTTGATGGCAGCCAACTGCTGATTGATCTCTGGTGCCGCCATTTTCAAAATCACATTTGTCGCAGTTTTTGGCCTGACATGCCCCAACAGAATTACCAAAGTGACAGCAGTTGGCACCTTGGGAGGTACCTCTGGTACCGCTTGCAATTCCTGCGGTAGTTTCAAGCGGTGGTCCCGGGATAAGAGTGTCCTCTGGCTCTTCTTTCACGCCATTTGGGTCTGGCGAAGCTGATTTTCGGGAGGTGCCGCTCACACATGCTGGCATTGTTGGATGCTTCTCTAAGGCAAAACTGCGGCGCCCGTTCGGCGCTAGTGTCGCCGCTGGCATACTGCCGGCTTCGCATCCCGCCAGCTCGTTTCCTTCCGTTGCAACTCCTTCATCAGTACGCTGCCTAAACGAAGGTGGACGAAAGGAATCAAGGCTAGCCCAACAGAAATTCCTTCGAGCTTCCCAATTCTCCCTTTGCTCAGGGCCTACAGCCAAGAGCGCCCGATCTTTGTCCTGAACATCGCAGTAGAGTCAGAGAGTACAGCTTTTTACGCAGGACTCTCATCCAGAGGGACATTCAGCTGGGTGATGTATATGAGCAACTTCGGTATTAGTCGCTGCATTGCATCCTTTTGACAAGGACCTAAAGAAGCAACAGCTTCAACACAACCCACTCTGCTTGCAAGGAAACATGAGATCCAACCACCCGCTCTGCTTCTGGCCGCACTATCACAGCAGTGTTTGTGATGTCGCTGGAACGCCCCTAATGAGTCTAGTTAAATGTGAATAGAAATCGAGTTACTAGTGCAGTATGCCGATTCACCTCTCACCTTTCCTGTCACGGCTGCGTCTTGGTGACCTTGAGGACATGAAGAGATTTCGGAGCATTTTGTACCGCTTCCCCCCGGGAGGACTGGTATCAAAGGAGATGATCCATTGCCTTCAACGCAAATGCTGGTCGGTTCAGATGACGAAGAAAAACGTTCTGCTTCAGTTTCGTTTGTCGGCAAGACGGGAGGATTTACGTGGGCGGCGTCATCGGGCACACTGATGAAGCCTTCCGATAACATAGAGTTAAAGCGATTGTATAAGTCCCGGCAGTGCACACGCCCAAATGCAGTGCTGGTAACTGGTTGAATTCCTGATGGATCCCGATGAAGTGCATCCGACACTATTTTATTCTTACGTTGCTTGGCATCGTCGCTCCTGGCTGTTGAATCTACCTCAGGTTTCATGTCCGGCACAAAACAGACAGATTCGAATCTATGGTCTGTTTCAAACGAAAGATGCGTCCCATCTTTCTCATGGCACATGGGCTTCCGGTGATCCACCTTCTTTGCGTCGACGCCGGAAGATTGTGGTGGGAACAAATCTGAAGCTTGTGAAGTATCGGGGACCATAGTTCGTGCGTCGTAGGCTGCTGTCACTGGCGAAATTGATAAAGGGGAGTTGGTTCCACCCTCCATACGCCCTGCTTCGGTTTTGATTTCCCCCTTACCACAGGGCTTTTGCGCTTCCTCCCCGTTCGCGCGTGGTGATGACATGTAGAGTACGGTGGCCAACTCTGGTGGAGAAGGTTCAGGGATGCTTTGCGCCTTGCCGGATGGAAACGAAGATGGAGATGCGGACATGGACGACGTGCGAGGTAACGAGGGGTGGTTCTCATGAAGAGGCAGACGAATACGGTCGAGAGGGGGAAGATCCCTGTCCTCAAATGGTGCACGATTATTCGAGCTGCCGGATGAAACAGGCAGCACGGTGGCAGTCTGGCAAGAAGACGGTTGAACCGAAGACACTACGATGGTAGCCTGCACCCTTCCTGTGGCAAGATTTTCGGCTTCCCTGTGCGGAGGCGAGGATGGATCGATCGATCCACGAGACGACCTTGATGAAGCGCAGTAGGAAGAGTGGAACTTGTCAGGCTTTCTTACTAGCGCCTTTTCTGTGATGTCTCCAACGATTTGTCCGCACGTAGAATTCTTTTTCTGGAGGCTGTAAGTTGCAGTGGTCGGGGTTATACCCGCGCCATGCAGAAAGAACTTGGGAGGTTTGATAACTGCAAACGGCACACTCTGGTTGTGGTCGAGTGATGTTGCATCACTCGACGGGTCCACTGGAGAACCACTGATGGACCTCCCATACTCCGGAGTAAATATTCGACGGAAATGCTCCTGCTGCGTCGGCTGCAGCACTGTGGGAGGCACGTTCACGTATCGGTTGTCGGGACCGGAATCCGGCGCAGAGGTCTCCCCTCGAACCATGGTGAGAGACTTACGCTATTACGAGCTACAGAAATGTTGACGTCTGCACAGAGTTGCCAGCGAAACAGTGGTGGACTCCAAACTTCAGTGTAGGATTTGATCTGGTGTTCGACACTCCATAAGTCAAGAGGTTACACATTCCTCGTACGTGTACCCCCAGCAGCCTGCACTGTCCAACTGGTTGACCGTCTCCAGATCGCCGCAAAATTTTGCAACAGTCGAGTGAAGAAAGATCGACAGGTGTTTCATTTCGTAGCGTCATTTAGTCTGAAGTGTTTAACACAATGTGACACAGAGGCAAAAAGAAACCGGAGGGATTCTCCGGTGTCTTCGCTTTCAATCAGACCAGGTACAACGATCTTCAGCACAACCCGGTCCAGCGGGCAGAGGCGAGCGCGCTGGCCTCGGTTTACAGTCAACCAATGTTATTCTTGAAAGGCACTGGGCACAGGAAGCATGGCGTAATCCAATATACTTTGTTCGACACATACGCTGAAATATGACGCCTAAAACTCACTGATGCGAATTTGATGAGCCTCCGGCATTTGTTCCGTGAAGACCATGAAGAAGTCTAGCTGCGGCTGCTCATTCGACTCACTGCGCGACCCTCCATGTACCTGAGCGATTGCAACAAGCATCCCAAACGAGAAACAGTCATGCAGCTTTTTTGTCCAGTTTCCATTGGGGTGAGAAATCCGATTGGAAAACACAAACCATCCTGAACAAAGGCATATTTCCATACTGTTGACCATAGCTGAAAGCCAAATTACAGGGGGGCAGCCCTTACCGTATCGGAGCGTGGTTGGTGGACACTGCGTAGCGCGCGAGGCGGTCGCAAGACCCGGCGAGGGAAAGCAATAAGAGAGCTGCGCCATGCGTCTATTGCAGGTCAGGGAGAACAGAGGTGAAGGCGACAGGCTGACAACAGCAGGTGATTTAGTGATTTTCCGCCCATGCTTCTAGAATAAAGCTCGTTATTTTCACAACGGACTCGTGTGTTGGCGCGCTGGTGTCCTGCGAGCTCGAGACAACGTGTGTCTTCATTCAATGTCTTGCTTGTCAACCGACGGTCTGGAGCAGTGCCGTTAGCTGTGTTCGGCCTGTGCGAAATACGGTGGGAATGCGCACACATGTTTATAGAAACAGAGCTGGTGACACCATAGATTCCTCGAACCTGGCAAAAGAGATGCCGAGCAAAAAAGTTAGCTCTATCTAACCCGGCATACTGTGTTGGCGGAAATATGTGGAAACGGTGACAGTGTAGCACCAGGAGCGGCGAAGGAGAAGAGAAGACTCACTAGAAATGAGCAGGTGTAGGATAAAACTTTGGAAAAGTGATCAGAAAGATGTGTGCACTGCGCATCTCACCACGACTATCGAAAAGTGATAGCCCTCATTGGGTAAGCCGATGTGGGGATCGATGGAGCCCAGGAAACGTAGCTCTACAATTTTTGTGCGCCCAATCTGAGGCGCCGCAGCAGCACACTAGTGCTCCCCATACGATGGATGTACAGCGCGAACGTCCTTTCGCCCCGTGAACAGGGACCCGTTTAGAGTATAAATGGTGCAAAATGAAGACGTATCGAGTGGAATAGTGATATCTGTACGTCTTTAGGTGATCGATGGTGTGCGGTACATGTCAGATGCCAGGCTACTGTGAGCGTTTGGAAGGAGGCCAGGTGGCCCTGCTGTCGGTGGTTCGGGTTGCATCGTTTTTCGGCACTGAGGCAATATGAAAGAGAGCCATCCTGGTACGTGTTTGTTTCTTCTATGCCACATTTACTCTATGTCTCATGGCTTCATATTTCGGCCGTTAGTTAGGCGAGAAACACCTACAGCCCTAGCAGCCTCTGAGAATTCATCAGGCGGTAGATGGAAGGTGGCAAATGTTGAGCTGCATGAACGATAGACGCTTAGGTGGTTGTCGCTTCGAGCGATATTTGCGTTCTCTGTTTGCTATACATACAACTACTGAAAAATGAATGTTGCATGCGAACTCCCATGCAGCGTGAGCAGAGAGGAGACACATTGGTAAACGCGCAACTTACGTGACTCACTCGGCCTGGTCACAGTGAAAGCAGGTAAACATGGTTTCAGACCTGCCGCAGATTTACCGGAACACGGGTACGCCTCTCTCTTGTTTGTTCCTACTTGGCCGCGTGAGCGGCGGCGTTTCGTTTTCTGTCAAGGATACGCGTGCTGCCTGACACGGTGTGTCGACTGACTCCTAGGATTTTAACAGAAAGGAATATCCGGCCAAATTGGTATCGTGTGATCGAGCTGCCGTGCTACAGCTCATATTAATTAGGCCAACTGCGACCCCTTCACGGAAGGTCGCTGTCCCGAAGTAGAACACGACAGTCGAGTTTGGAAATATATTGAGGCAACGCCAACGAAAAGATACCAACCACAGTACAATCGCCATGATCCTGTACGACGGACATCATGGGCTCAGCTGATGCGGCGTTGCGTCTGATGCGGTCACAGATTTGCATAAACACAACTTCATATCGCCGCCCGGCGCGTCTCCACAGGAACAAAAGCATGATAAAGGAATTTCTCTACATGCAGATATGTTAATTAGTTAACTGGGCAACCACATACACGGTACAGAACCAACCTTGGTGCCATGTGAGGCCTCGGCAGTTACTACGAGGACGCATTCGCTCAGTGAGACGGACACTTGAAATATGCTTTATACATTGGCGACAGGTGTGTTATTTCAGCGTGGCCAAACAACGTAGGCCGAAGGGAGCAGCCGGTTGCCGAGCAATGAGAATGATTCTGGAAAACTACGCGGTGCCGGAAAATATTCACTGAATTACTCGCTCTCCGTTGGCTTGACGTCATTGCCGTACTCTCAGACGCTCGCTGGGAAGGAAGCACGTGGGCCCGCCTTGATTCCGCGACGCACCCCCAAGATCCCCCCACATACTTTTTGAGTGTGGCGTTCTAGGAAACTGTTCTTGATGCCCGCACTGGGTTCGCGTAGCCGGGTGCATTCCTTACGTGATATCGAACCGTTTTTTAACCGTTTGGAGTCCAGAACTCCGCTGCCTGTTTTTACCCTCAATCATAAACTCCGCAGGGGAACTGTCGTGTCTGCGCAACGATACGCGTGTAGGAGCAGTAAAACCTACCCGCGGTAGTGATCAACACACGTGGTTCCCTGATCGCACCGTGGGCAGACACAGTGGCGACGTAGTTGTTTGTACATCCACTTTGGCAAACACCAGTGACGTCGTCCGCCGCTAGAGGACATCTGGAAAAGGGTGTGCCAGCTGCGGTGGGGAGGTGGCTTAACACATGATCGTGTCAGTTCCTTGCGCAGTTGGGACTCGCATTTAACACAGAGGCAGTTCATGCAGCCACAACCAGGGACGTGTAAGCCTTGACAATCTGCGTTTTGTGTCTAAAAGCATTTCCTCGCAACTCAGGGTGTTGGGTCCATCTATTTTCTGGTCCTTTTTCGACAAACTCATCGTTTTTGGTGAAGGATGGCGGAAGAGACAGCCCAAAAGAAACAAAAGCGGTGAGTGTCAGGACACGTTAATACAAAATTCGTCTTTTTTACAAAGCGGATTAAAGTCTGACTACCGACCTGTCGGGCTGCAGCGCAGCTTTCATAAAGTAAAGGAAGAAAACCCTTCCTTCATCTATAGCCTCCATGAATGATACCAACCACCTGCTTTCTGTGTCGCTATTTTCTGTGCATCGAATTTGCTCGTCCAAATGTGGCATTACTAACTGTAAAGACGATGGTCATTCAGGGACATCTGTAGAGAACTTGCGACAACGCCAGCACTTGTCTTGCATCATGCGGCTTCAGGAAGCGTAGGTAATTTCACTTTTCCTGTCTGTGTATGGGCTTCAAGTTCGTGTGTAGCTGCGGTCGAAATCCGTGTCGTGAGTGACAGCTTCATAAATAGTTTACTTCGGCACGGTTACAGGATGCCATTTCGATAATGGGGTCAACTTCAAGTCGACGTGGTCTGGATAGAACATCATTCGGTGCAGGAGGGTAGTGGGGACTTCATTTTGTTGATAAATATACATTCGTACCCTGCAAACTCGGATGTCGTGCTCCAAAGACCTAGCATGGTAAGATGCAATTGTAGGTTCGTTGTAGTGGCGTTTTCGCGCGTCAAGTGGATGTTTTTCTTGTCAATCCTGCGAATCTACTGTTCAATACAGCTCGCCTGCGCAAATGTGTATGCTGTGGTGCAATGATTTGTTTATGAAATCTATTGCATTCACTTCCCTTTCGGTACATCGGCAGCCCAGCGTACGCTCAGGAACGAGTCAAATCTTTTCCCGAGTCAAACAGACATTTTTAACTTGCGACCGAGTTCTCAATATAGCAAGCGGCTATGATGCAGGGATTGGAAAAATGATTCTGTATTCGCCTCATTTCTTTTGCTTCCCTTCTCGGGGTTCTTTTGCAGGCATGGGCGTTTCCGCGTGTTGGTCTGCGACCCCATCGACCAAGCAGGGATGGACATTCTTTCGTCTTTCGCTGATGTCGACACGAAGCTGAAACTTAGTGAAGAAGAGTTGTGCAGGGTTGTTGGTGAGGCAGGTTGGTGTGAGATAGTCTCCGTTTAGTGCTGAAGCTTAAAAGAGTGTACAAGAGGTTGAAAGTGCTTGCTCGGCTCCGGAGACACCAGGCCACAATGGCATAACCCCGTTGGAATCCCAAGTGTTAGAGGATTCATCTTAAAGGATGCTAAGTGACCTCGCCTCCAAAAGGTGCTTTCTGCGAGCATTTGAAAGGGAGGGACCGGATCGCAGTTACCACAGCTCCACGAGAGCTTTTAAACACCTTCCCGAATATATCGGAACAAACTGCAACTGGCAGTTCAAGCGTGGCTCCATGTCGCGTGACGTTGTTGGCCTTTCGATTCCGATCGGTCGCCTGTACACACCAGAGGATCGCACACGGCGTTCTTCGTATTGAAAAGGTTGAGCGCTTCACTTGTCCGCCATTTATTTTCCGTGCCTCATAAAAATGTGTGTCAAAGATCCCACCCAGCGCATTTCACCGTCCTTCTAGAAATTATTTTATAGCTCATGAAAATGCTGGCAGTGGCCGTAGTGCCCGCTTTGGATGCGTGAACAATTGGGAAAAGCGGTTACATGTGTCTCCGCAGTTTATTTTAGGTAGGATTATCAGAGGTGGGTTGCTCCTTTGGTAGCACGGTTGCCACATGGCGGCTGGTGATTCGATATGGTCTCAACATGTGACGGTCTAAACATCTTCTTTCCGAGGAGCGCGATTTTACCGAGTATTCACGAATTAGAGCTTTTTTCGGAAATTCGATATTCGAAGACTGGAGCATACCATGCACGCCCCTAAGTAAACAACTCTAGCGGCCTGCACAATTCAGAATCTTGATCGGCAGCTGCAGCAGAGAATACGATTAAGTCTGATATCCAGACATTGCATGCTTCATCTGTTTGTTTCGAGGGGTGGCGTGTGAATCGTCCAATGCTACCTCCCCATGTATGAGTGTTGGCAGTGTTAGACGCAGACAAGAGAAGAAATTCTGGATTTGATTTACCCATGGGTAAAGTAGGTGGGTAGGTGAAGGCTTCATGGATTCGTGAAATGAGTTCGGATGGTTTCTCATGCATGGTTGAGGTTTCTGGTCTTGTGCTGGATTGTGGCAAGCTTGATGCTTCTGGGTAGGGTACTCGATATATCGCAGTGTGTAAGTATCTGGTGGTCCTTTGAAGAGGGTCGGAACTTCCAGGCTGCCGAACGGTGCTGGGCCATACGCCATTGGCTCGTAAGGGCAAACTAGACAAAGCGATGGTGATGCGTAACTTATTCAGTGGTGGAAACAAACGCTGCCACCTAGAGGCTGGTAGGTTCTTGCCGTCTGGTGAACCTATCCACGTTTAGGATACCATACCTCTGCCGTAAAAGAGTAAGGTCGCGAAGAGAGACCCAGTGTTCTTCCCGAACGTTTGTGTCACCCCACATGGCTATCCATAGTGCAAAAAGAAACTGTCCCTCCGTGACACGAATGTTTTACGTAGAAATCATCTACACAGGTATCTTCCGGAAGCGACTTTAACTAGAAACTCAGGTGGCTACAGAGAATACGCACCTTCCATCTCGTTTCCTTTGCAGGCAACTACGATGGACTCATGGTTCGCAGTGGCACAATCGTGACAGAAAAGATCATCAAGCACGGCCAGAGACTCAAAATCGTCGGTACGCAACCACACGACGTGTCTTCTTGCCTTCATTCTTATCCTTCTCTTTGTTCGGTGTGGTAGCATGCTTCCTCTGTCTTTATAAAGGCAAGCCCTATGCGAAACAGATATTAGTCCTTTCGTAGGTCGTTGCATCTCCGTTCAAAATAAAGAGACAAAAAGCCGGACGTTGGAGGATATGACTACTTGTACATGCGACTGTCAACCGTTCCTTGTTCGGTTTCAGGTCGAGCTGGAGTTGGGGTGGACAACGTCTGCGTCGATGCCGCGACAGCTCAGGGCATCTTCGTCGTTAACTCACCGAATGGCAATACGTAAGAATTGTTTTCATGTGTGCTGCCTCCCTTCGTGGCGTTTCAGCAGAAGCTCCGTTACATTGCAGTCGGTGGGAGTCAGGAACCAGAGAATTATCTTCCCATGTCGAATGAAGTGGACAGAGAGCTTCACTCGTGATACCATTACTCCAGATGATGGCGCGTCTACACAGAAGGAGGCATTTCAATGACGTTCCTTGATTTTTTGAATCAGGATGGCCGCTGCGGAGTTGACGCTGGGCCTGATGATGGCTCTCGCACGCAAAATTCCCCAGGCCGATGCTTCCGTATCAAGAGGAGAGTGGACTCGGAGCAAATTCATGGGTCGGCAGCTGAATCAGAAAACTATCGGAATTATCGGTCTAGGTCAGGCAAGTGCTATCTCTCTGCTGGCCTCATACAAATGCCCCGCGCTGAACTGTTTCCTCGTGTTCCCTTCTGTAAAAAAAGTGGCTTAACTGATGCTGGCGTGCACGAGAGTATGCGATCCCCAGTGAATGTATGGCGTTCAAATTCAGTGAAACCAGGCAACAAATTGAGTGTATTGTTATACACAGAATTCGGTGTCTGATAGTATGGTCGTTTAGGAACCACTAGCGAAGCTTGCGCATAAAAGCAGTGCATTCGAAGTTTTGTTTTGTTCTCTGTATATGCAAACGGAGGAAAGCATTCGTCGTATAATAAAGAGCCATACGTGAATACCCATAGCATCAGT
>AVCM01000289.1:0-19190 GCA_000447165.1 Hammondia hammondi
ATATATATATATATGCGTGTAGATCGATGCTTGCATGATGCATTCGAATGGATGGAAAAGCCTGAGTATTCCTGTGTGCAGTAGACGTAGCCAAAGCTGAGTTGGCATCTTGTGTGGAAAGAGCCTTTCGGTTGACGGTGGACTTGCCAAGAATTTATGTTCAGGGTTAACTTGGGCGAAGCCATTGGCGGATTCCGCAAGTTTTCCAAAGCCTCCCATTTTCGTCGCGAGATCGACCTCGCCGGACCAGGCTTCTTCTCCCAAAACGTTTGTCCCCATATTAAGGCGTCGGCACATCTCCATGGCGATCGCGCGCTGATCTCCTGAGCAGAATCCCCGGAAAAAGCCCGCAAAACCGAAGACGCCTGGAGGGAAATTTCCAGAGGCGAACGTCGCTGGGCTGCCGCCAAGGTGGCTGCTCTTCCCTAGGCTCCGTAGGTGACAACCGCTTACCCGTAATCATTTTCACGTCGATTCCTAGATCCATCGCCTTGTCAACGGTCGACGCCGTGTCTTCCCTCGGAGGGTCGAGCATCGAGATCAGTCCCAGGAATTCCAGTTCCCCAGTTCGAACTGCGCTCCCGTCAGCTGGCACGGTGGCTTCACACATGGCCACACCCAGCGTTCTCAGACCTCTCTCTGCCTGCACAAAACGCAAGGGCAAGTGAAGCGAAACGAGGCAACACAAACGGACTTGACGAAGGACACTTGTCGCAAGGAAAAGGAGACGCAGAGCCACAGCCACCAAAGAAGACAGGCTTGACACAAAAAGATCTACGTTTGCCTGCGCGTCTTCAAGCGGTTACAAACAGGCATACAAGAAAATGTATAAGAATGAATCCTCTTTCACTCGTGGGCCCCTACGCTTATATCTATATATCCATATATATATATATATATGATCGTGTTTTTATAATGACATATGGATGCCCTTGTAGATTTGTAGGAAGATGCGATTGTGACTCGCCACAAGCACGTGTATGGACAGAGTATTCACATCGGGGGCAGATGTCCAGTTCTCGTTCGCCTGTCGTTTTTGTGGGCTTGCGGCGCTGGCTGTGCAAGTCTGCGCATCAGCGTCATGTTTTCGCTAAATACCTACCAATCTTTCCCCAGGCTCACGAAGGTCTCGAAACAACTACACTTGTGGGTGCACGCCTGTTTACGTGTGTCTTGTACAGACCATTTCCCTTCAGGTGATGAACACGTATGAGACAACGCCTATGTGAATTCACTTGGAAACACTCGCGTGCACGGTAAGTGTATTCTGTCACAAAGACGCGAATGGACCTGCCTGGCGGTTCATAGCAAAATCAAATTCCTTGATGAGGTGCGCACTCGAGTCGCCGAGCATTTTCTGCGATGCCAGAGAGAGACGCATGAGCGCACACCTTCACGACGGCTGCCAGGTGAACACCAAAGAAAGCGAAGCGAAGAAATAACTGCAGCATCTAAGGTGCGGAAACGTAGGATGCAAAGCGCGGAACGAAGCTGGACAAAAACTTGTGCACAGAGCCTCGGACATCGGCGTTCTTTTCTCTGCTTCCACCCTACTGTTTCCGTTCTACAGATTTTTATTTTGCCGTGCGCGCCCCTACTGAAGCTTCTCGATTCTCGTTCTGTGAGAGCGACTCACTGACCATGACAAGCTGCGGCGCGCCTTTCACAATGACCCGGACTTTGCCGTCGGGAAATTTAACTGTGGCTTCGCTTCGCTTATCGAGTGGATTGAAGGGAACGAACTGGAGGATCTGGACCGAGGCCGAAGAAACAACGAACGCACGACGAGCAAGGTCTACCGGCCACTGCGTGGCTTTCAGCGTTGCATACAAGCAGCGGGGAAGAACTTTGAGCTAGTAAAGTGTGACAGCAATTTGGATCCCTTCCTTGACAGAGCAGGATAAAGCGCAGCTTTACACCGCGATACCTGTGGCTGCACAGGTGCAAAGTCCCACATATGCAGATGCGCGTAGACTTCTCTGCAAATCAACAGGTGGAACCGTAAACGAATGCAAACTTAGAAAACTCGCCTCCCATGTGTTGGGTGGTGCACTTTGAAAAACGAACACAACGCATATGCCATTTGTAAGGTCGAGAAAAGTAATTTCGCTCTGAAGCGGGGCAGTGCGTCGCTATAACACATACATGCCGGTACCTATGCATTCTTACTTTGTAGGGACTGAGGTCGACCCCCGGTTGGGCTTCGTGAATGGCCTTGTCGATCGGCTCCTGACAGGTCAGGCACACCAGAGAGAAGAGTTGTCCGAGACCAACCTCAACGGTTCCGATTTTCTCGTTTGAGAGAGAACGCGAAGAGCGCGCGGCTCATTTCAACGTGGAATTAACGGATGTCCCTACGTGGTCTCCCCTGATCACCCTTTCCATCAATTCGTGTCTTTCTTTCTCCTCGTTCCCTCACCTTCGTTTGTTCGACGTCACAGGGGGAGAAGATAGAAAGCATCGACTATGAGGCGCGCACAGATCATGACTCTGTATATTGGCGTTCGTGCTGGCATACAAGAAGGCAACTTTTTCTTCCCTCCTGTGTTGTCCCTTCAGTTTTACACTTCCCCCTCTTCGGATCTATTTCTTTTGTTTTCTGGCTTCTCTTGTGCTTACTGGATTCTCTTGCTTCGACGCCAAACTTGCGTAGAGCAGCACCTCATCCTTGCTGAATCCCGGCGCCTCAATGATCTGCATGAAGATGCCAGTGTCAGAAAACACAGCGACGGGCTCTTCACAATGGAGAGACACAACAGCTCGTCTTCTGATGCCTGTAAGTGCCTCTCTGCCTTACTCTCTTCCCCAACCCTCCCATCTTTGCAAGAGGTAGTGAGTTACAACGGTTGTCTCGCCAGATATCCAACACCTTTAACCGTGAACAGAACATACATTCTCTCCAGCGTGAGACACGCCCTAGTGAGTCTGCTCAAAACTATGGGATATGGCCGCCTCCAAAAAGAATCAACTCTTACACAGCACGATACTGAACGGGTTCCCTCATCGCCAGTGGCACGAAGTGAAATGCACAAATGAGCTTACCATTGCTGTGTACACCCGAGTCAGAAAGCGCACAACTAGCAGCTGAGAGCGAACTTTGCACATCGTGTTCACTGGTGGAGAATCCGCCAGGGGGACTTCCTTCTTGGAATCTCGATTGACACACACTCGTGGAAACATCGACAAAGGCTGCTCCCCCGCGTGCGACTCACATGCAAAACACAGGATGTGGAACAACACATGCCTTTCTTCACGTCTCTCAAGTCAACCACAGAATCAAGAGCGATACTTGCATGCGGTTTCAGAGGCGCGGAAGACGCCGGAGCGTGCCGGGCAGCATAGATTGCGAATCAATGAATTCATTCGCGACCACGGCGGGCGCGCTTGAAAACCTAAAAGGACTGAGTCACGGCCCTGCATCACGAAAATGAAAATAACGACGGACACTGAAGCACGAAACACGGGCAACTCAAGAGACGGATAAAGCAGTCAGTGATATCACGTGCTTGGAAAACCTGGAGGCTGGACAGAACAAGTAGTCTTGTCCCCCTTGTCGAGACACGTGCCCCTAGAATGGTTCACATTGCTTCTGGGGTTCCGTTTCCTAAAAGACGAGGCGGGACGGACCCACCTCCTTTTTGTCAATGACGAGCTTATTCAGGGTCAAAGTTCCGGTTTTGTCACTGCAGAGGATGTCCATGCCGGCCAATTCTTCGATCGCAGAGAGGCGAGAAACGAGAGCTTTCTCTCTGCTCAACTCCAGTGCTCCAGTCGAAAGGACTGCATGCGACACCCACATGGGAAAAACACAGGGGCACATTTCTACGCCAGCGATGAAGGCGAACCTTTTGCGGCCATCTTGTCGTGGTACCGGATCAGTCGACAATCGTGAGAAACAAGAAGCGACAAAGGATACACAACAGAAATGCCCTCTTTCTCATCATCCTAGGGAGCCACGTACCTTTTCATAGTCATCGTTCAGAGACTCTACGCTCGCTTGACGTAGATTAGGTTTGATCTCTACCACTGCTTTTCTCTGTCCCCACTTCCAACCCGTGTGAATATTTGCAGGTACCCACACGAGAAGGAGCTCAAATGGCACAGAGCGTCCGGCGCTCTGGTGCTACAATATGCTTATTTGTGTCGTCGACTATTTCTCACAGGTATCCCGGTACACATAAGTACTGCAGGACAACCTCCCCCGGCAACGAGAGATATAGATGAGCATATGTCTATCTATATATGTGTACGAACATGTTGCTGCAGATCTCTGTTTATCCAGATTGCAATTTCCCTTGCTGAGGAACTAAATTATCCTTAGGCGTGAGTGACACGCGGAGCGAGCGCTGCTGTTCCTCTGAGATGTCTCTGGAATGTGCAGGAGACGGTGACACTTTAACAGTTGATACGAAATAGGTGGCGAAGCCAAACCAACATACGCACGGCTAGATTCATTAATCTGTCTCCGTAACTCACCCGCGGTGGTGACAAGAGGCATTGCGGAAGGCAAGATACAACAGAGGAGAGCGAGACCGAATGCAAAGGCCTGGTACCAGGGCACATCATCGCGGAAGACGAGGACGAACATCAGCACGACGCTGAAGACCGCGCCGACGCCGCAGATGAGTCTGAAGAACCGGACAGACAAAACTGTCAAAACGTCGAGTTGAAACTGTGCTTGTAACTTTATTTGGACTCTAATACGCCTCCCGCGAGCAAGAAGAAACTTTATGCCTCGAATACATATATATGACTATATATACACATATGTATAGATACAGATTTTTACGGATTTGTGTAAGCATAAACATGGGCCCAACCACTACCAATGAAGTGTGTAATAGAGGTTTACATGGTGGCATTGCAGTCAAGTCGAGATTGACCAGATGGGATGCAGGTAGGCATTTGTATATTCATGCATGCATGCAGTCACGAATATATGCCTTCATAAAGGTAGCCGTGGCTATGCATTGCTAACAAAAAAAATGATCTTAGTGGTGTACGGTGTTTCACTGGAGCGGACAGACCGCTGCATATGTGTATATACTTTACGAAATCGCCTACTTTAACGCATAAGCGGGGACACTACTTGCACCGAGCGAAAGGTGGGTGTTGAGTCTGTCTTCATATGCCTCTTCATCGCTAATTCCTGTTTTTCCTCACCTTGCAATTTTCTCTAGAACTTGTTTCAGATTTCCCTTCGTCTGTCAGTGAATCACAGTCGACGAAAAGGGGAACTGTCATGACACCGGTGGCTTTCCCGTCTGCGCAAATGAGAAGGCACTGCGTCTCGAAGATACTGGAACCCAGCCTCTAACGCAGCTACACCTCTCCATAACTCAATTTCCCTTGTTACTACACCTCGCCTGTTTTCCGCAAATAGGGGCAGTAAGCAGCGACATACAAAATGCCTCAGATTAGCTCCTTTCTATACGCATATATTTACATGCACGGACCTTTGTAAACTGTGCTGAATTGTAGCCGTGTATATCGTCTTTTTGGCCGCTTCACAACGTAGCGAGGCGAGCTTTTTTCAGATTCCCGAAACATCTCGGAACGCTTCTAACGCGAAGGGCAGGTCCGCACCATGGAGGGCCGGCGTCACAGGCAAGCCTGCTGCCTGCGTGTAACGTCTTGGTTTCTCGTTTGTCAAGATAGAACTACGTCACCTCTCTGTTGCGTCTTTCTACTGGATGCCCCTTACCTCTGTTTTGCCAAGAAGCTCAAGAGCCTTCCCGAACAGAGTGTCCGCCCCTGTTTTCTCGACGAGCAGGTACAGCTCGCCGCTCTGAATGACTGCACCTTGGAGCATCGTGTCGCCTCTGGCCTTCGTGACTGCCAACGACTCTCCAGTTAGCGAAGATTCATCGACGAGGATAGGAAGCCCTAGAGAAGACAGTGGAGAGTAAACAGACGAGAAACAAGGTTGAGCAGTGGCTGGGAGCGTGTGGGTTCCTGTGGGTACCTACATCCAACATTGAGGGCCGTTGGAGCAGTAGAGAGAGAGCAAATGCTACAAAGCAGCAGAAAATTCAAGTCCAATCTGTAAAAACAGACGCGCCCACCCCAGAGATTTGGGTGGCCTAACGACGGTGAAACACCCTCCGCGACACCCTTTTGCATGTTTGCACCTTTTCATCAGGCACGGTTCTATTGATAAAGCGACTCCAACGATGGCAACAATATTCCGAAAAAGACGAGCGTAAACGCACCCGCTGAGAACAACTACCCGCCAAGACAGGCGCAGAAGTATCGGGTAAAAACGATAAGTACGAAGCTTCTGGTCACGCTACCGAGCCACCAGAAACCAACCACTGAAAAAGAGGTTAGTTGGGTCAGCGCCGAACAGGAAAAACACGCTCAAATCGCGTACGATGAACCAAGCAAGAGGGGGACGTGATCACCAGAAGGTGGACAGTCCGTCGCATGGGGGATGGCGTGAGCCAGCGGCATCTGAAAGCTGGAATATGAGGAACTGCGAAGAAGAGGCGTCGGAGAGATTCTAGAAAATAGGTCAATCACGACCATGCTACAGAAAAGGAGGCCCATCTTTCGTGAGATACGGCAGGCATTCTAGCGCACATCCTTACCACGGCCCACGAGCGTCCCATCTGCAGGAGCGATTGTTCCGCCTCTGAGCGCCACGATATCTCCTGGAACCAGTTCTCGCGCTGCTATTGTCACCCACTGCCCGTCTCGTTTGCACTGACACATTGGCGCACTGAGAAGACATAACAAGAGGCACATACATATACATGTATTCGCATACCACATGCATCTCCGGCAGTATTTTGGGAGACTGGTAGCTGCATTCGTACAAGCATGCTTCCGTATGTATGTACGTGTGTGCGTTCAGGAATGAACCGAGACAAGTTAGGATTTATCGAACGCAAGTGTATTGTATGTTTCACTTCAAGTAACAGAAGTGGATGTGCGTTTTCCATCGCCCAGATACTATCGGCCTCCACAGAGATACAATCGCGCTGGATCTCGCAGCGAGAAGAAAAACAAAGGATTTTCCAAGTGCCTATGGATAGATGAATTGATACAGTGCCCGTGTGCAACTAGGTTATTTTAGAAAGTGTTCTTTCCTCCTCAAATACTGCCTCCGAAAGTGTTTTCTAACATTCTGGGCATTCGATGTGGTCACGCCCTTAAACCTCTTTTGATCAGCTTCACATCAAGCCTCATTGCATCCTGCTGGACACCATTGGGTTCTAATATCGTCTCATATATCAATATATATAACAACATGTGCATAAAGGCCCAGGACACAAGGGTCACACAAAAAGCCACGTTTTCATGGGGAACAATAAAGGAGTTTTATAAGAAGACTCGCTTCAATTTCTCCAGTTCGCCGACTGCATTTCCCGCGTTCCTCTCGCTGATGTGCTCCATCCCAACAATCAGAAACAACTCGACGAGAATAGCGGTCAAACTGAAAAAGTCTCGCTCGCCTAAAAAAAACAACGGCAAAGTGAGAAACGTAAGTCCTGCTTTCCGAAATTAAGGTTTACCGAACAATCCTCGCTCGCGAGCTGGGTCCCAGTTCGCGTGCACCTGCTCTCATATACGATTGTTTCTGAGGCAGCAACTCTTTTACACTTTTTTATGCTTCTGTGTAAACGCCGAGGTATGCATGTGAACAAACGACCGATGTGGGAAGACGAAAAGGCTTGTGTTTATTCTGTATTCTAACGGCCAGCCTGTGCAGTTACTTCCGGTTGTTTCCCTCGCCTAGATGTCCCCCTCTATACATACACAAATGAGGAGATTTAAGCGTACGCTATTCGGCAGGAGTCACACAGATAAAAAGCTTGTGTACGCGCTTGTAAACGTTATCGCGAGTTCGTCAGCGTTTATTTGAGATCGTCTGTGAGTTAACACCTGTGACTCCAGGAATTGACGCCGTGATGATGGCTGTCAGGATCATGATAATGGGAACGGTCCCCACGAAATAAGAAAGGAAAACGAGAATCCCCGGTTTTCGTTGGGTGGCGATTTCTGCAGGAACATGGACAGGCGAGAAAGAGGGACGCGGAAGCGGGAGGAACCTGTACAGCCTGATGATGTCAAACATCCAGCAGTATTGCTCCTTCACGAAATCGAAGAGGAAATGCGCCACAGACAGATCGGCAGACAGTTACCGGAACATATCAGCAATGATATGTCGCATATCTGTTGAGGCGACCTCTGTATCCCAACCCAAAGCCAAAAAAAGGCGACGGCAGTCCAAACCGATACAGCGCGAGAGCACCTCGCGCAAAGTGTGGTAAATGAAAATGTGAACAAATTTCCCTGGTCACCCGATGAACGCACAGAAGCATAAAAACGGTTCTTAGAAATGTTGCATCCTATGAATCCTCTCCCGATTCAGCGCAAGATGCAATCGTAGAGATATGCATATACCCAAGTGGTAACGTGTAGACATGTGGCTGCTTCTGTCTCTTCACATTGAGGCACACGTCGCATACAGGCATCGGAGCATGGGCAGCCTCACCCGTCAATGCTGTATGGAAAGGAGTATGCGCTGCTCAAATATGGAGTTTTTCATCCCACTATCATGCCCTTACCGTTGAAGCCGACTGTCAATTGCAGTTTTTCGGCTTCCTGCGTCGTGAGTCCTTGTACCTCATCTGCGAAACTGTCTGGCGAGGAAGATCTCGAGGGGGAGTTGAAAACTGTGATGTCTCTAGAGTCTCCTGGTGGAGGGTACCCAGAGGGCGAATTCTCCACGGACACTTCGTTGACCATCAACGAGACATCTCCCACTCTCTCCACAGTATCGTGGAGTTCCCCATACACCGCCTCCAAGTAGGGTTCTTCTCTGCTCATTTTGAAAACCTCGTGAGTTGAGGACTTTATTCCCGGAAAATACTGTTGAGCTGCAATTTTGAACGAGGGACAGACCTGTTTTCCCTCCAAATCAGTTCTCTGAATCAATCATTAGCCCAGTTTATTCTGTGAGCCCTTCTACCTCTCCTGTCGAAATCCGATATTCTCTTTTGTCTTCGCTGCAGGTTTCCGTCCAACAAGTAGCCTCTTTCTAAGTAGTACTTCCAGCTGATTTCTTCAGTGTTGGTCTTCGTCATCAAACGACGGTCAAAGTCAAGCTGTCTGCGACATACGTACTCCTTCAGGCCTCACGTTTTTCCCCAACCTTGCTGCGCTGTTTTGTATTTTCGTTTTCTTGACCCAGCTCCACGTCAGAATCGGCTGCTGCAGATAGCCCCCAGCGACGTCCCACAACCGGAGATTTCTGCTGAGTCGCTTGTTACTAGGATACAAGAGCTATACGTTCCAGCATAACGTGTATTCAATATGTATCTCAGCTCGCAAATGTATGCTTCTGTTTAGATCTCGTCTCGTGGTTGCACTGCAAAGGCAAGAATTTGCTGAAAAGCCCTCAAACCTGTTCGGCCGTTTTTTCCGTTCCGCTAATTTCTTCAGCTCTCGGGGCACTGCTTTTTCCGAAGGATTTTCTACACTTTTTTTAACGCGTGGAAGTCCAATTGGACTTATTTTTATGTCTGCCCTCTCACCAGGGGCATCATGATACGTCGACCTTGATCGAGTTTGTTGTCGAGATGAAACCTTTTCTGGAGCCTTGAAAAGCCAAGGAGCCAGAGGATTCGTCAGTGGGACGCTGTTTTATGTCAAAGGAATGGTGGCAGTTTCTCTTTCCGAAGCGAGAAGTCTTTATGTGGAGAAGGGACAGTTTTCTGGAGGAAGAGACGACAAACGTTCCAAAACCAGACAGCTCTTGAAAAGAGGGCTACTTATGTTGCATCACGTTTCTCCGTCTGACAACCAAACGATAACGGGAGCTGAAAAAGAACTACAGTATTTATGGGAAGGACGATTGAACAGAAAACCTTGCCTACACGAATAGCGACAT
Organism: Hammondia hammondi; assembly: GCA_000447165.1. Classification (NCBI taxonomy): domain Eukaryota; phylum Apicomplexa; class Conoidasida; order Eucoccidiorida; family Sarcocystidae; genus Hammondia; species Hammondia hammondi. Next base: position 9,899 of record AVCM01000289.1, read on the forward strand.
GGGCCAACTCTGACGAGCAAAAATCTAAGTTTCGATACGATCTGATGTGTAGGAATTTACTGTTTCAATTTCAGTATATAACATCTCGTGAAGTGCGTTGTCGTTGGTTTTTCACCATGGCTGGCTTTCCTCAACATTTTCTGATAAACAAAAAGTGTGTCCGTGTCTCAGTTTTCTGGTAAGCGTATGACCAGGAGCTGCGAACTCGTAGCTGCGTTAAAACGTACTGTGTCATTTGTATTCGTTTTTCTCCCTGTAGAAAGTGATACAGGTCGTACCGAGGGTACACTCTGCGTGTTCGATCCGAACATGTCCCTGTGTCAGACGACAATATTCATCTCACGCAAACCGACATTTCCAGCTTTTTCTCAGTGGGGCTGGTGTTCGCAAGCATCGGGCAGCTCCACTGTGGGCCTGGTATGTTCCATAGGAGGGGCGCAGATACTCCCACGCTAAGTTTGAGAGCAACGCTTTTCAAAGACTGAAGCTCTGTCCGCTGTGAAAGAGAACAGAAAAGTCGTCCCTGTGTAGTCATTTCGTCAGATAAAAAATGTGCCTTTCTGTTTGTTTTTTGTCGAAGCGTAGGAAATATTGTGGCATCCGCAGGGTGATCAGATGCCGGACATTCACAGGACAAGTCTCTAGCTACACTATAATCCCCAATGAACTCATCCTTTAAGGCCTTTTCCCGCTCTTCAACATGCTTCAATATCGCACTGTCGGTAATCTGAACGGGCCGGAGATGAAAGATGCTTCCCCGGGTTACCTATTGCTCTCGTATTGAAACTGTGACCCGAAGAGAAGTAGAACAAGGAACGAGACCGTTCATGCGTTCGTCACCGTACCCGTCGACTGACATTCTATCCGGTAGAAACTTATGTATCTGGATGAGACGCAGATAGAGGTAGCCAATGCGGGGAGACGGCTGCAAGGGAGTTCAGTTTACGTGATTGAGCAAATTCGGCATCCGTCAGGAAAACCCACTGACTGACAGCTTCCGTGTCTTTCATACGCTCTGCAGTTTTGCAATAGGAACAGTGGCGAGGTCCGCTCTCTTCACGAGGAGAATCGCGCTTGTATGTATGTCTGTATGCTTTGTTTGTCTCGTTTGTTTGGGTCTGTAGTTTTTACATGCACTTGATTCATATTGTATGCGGATATCGAGGCAACGCCTGCGTGCTGTGAATGCATGGGAAGAGATTCCGCGAATGTCTCTGGGATCTACCGTTTGTTTTTTTCCTTCGTGAGGTGATTCCCTGTCTCTGTTTTATTTCAGATCTGGCGTTCGGAAAGGGCGAGTGTGCCTGGGTTCTGAGATCATGCATCTGCGTGTGTCTCAAGGCAGAAGAGGATTGGCCGACACATGAATATTTAGTTTCCGTATATGTTTTTCACCACTCTGCTGGCATGCATGGGCGACGACCCCGAAACCAGATCTTTGCTCGTTATGCATGAACAAACCAAGAAGCTTATGAAGCGTGGTGCTTCGTGCACATTGACAGATATCACATGTTCCACAATTTCTCCTCTCTCCCGTCGCGTTATAGATGTGTAACGATGAAGCAGGTTTCCTGCTTCCTTGCCTCTGTAGTTGCCGTAATGCAATTGTACGCCGTTCCCTGGCTCAGTAGTATTAGTAGCTAACTATGCGAATAATACATGTTACAAGTATGCGCGAGTACAGTTGTGTGAAGAGGTGCGACCATGGAGGCCTTCCGTCCTTCATATTAGAGTGGTTCGTTCTTTGCATGTCGGCTTCTCTCGGATTATTCTGTTACATTGCATTTTCTGGGTCGTATTTCCTGTCTTCGTCTACTGTCGTGGTTGATCTCTGTCGTTTCGGCCCCAATGACGGCGGTCAACAACACCGTCAGGTGTCTCGAACACAACACCTTCTCAACAAGGCATCACTTTTTCCTGAGGGACCGAAGAAGGCGTTCCACGGCATGTCAATTCTTCTTTTTCAAGCGTTTCCTAACCATTGTCGCCGCGCGATGTCTGGAGCACACACACAGCAGCAAACTCTTTTTTTAGTTGGCCGAAGAGTTTGAGTGCCCCCTAAAGGAGCTCCCCTCTTACGGTTTTTCTTTGTCTCCTCGCGAAGGCTCACTGGCGAAACCACAAGACAAAAACACTGCGTGGGCTACCAATTCTCGTGCGGCAAATATGACGGTTCCAGGTGAGGGAAACACTGGCACGAGTATGACAACCAATGCCAGCTACGCTAACAACCCCTATCCGGCCGGTGGTCACACCTGCAGGACTCCGAACAATCCTACTGCTGCTGCAGCGAGTATAACCAGCAGTGATACGGCAAACATGACTAGCGCTTGTAACACGTTTTCCTACCCTTCAAAGCCTCAGTCGGTTGGACCAGGCAGTACGTCAGGACTACATCCTAGTTCTTCTTTCGATCGCCGTCGCAGCTCGTTCGGCAGCCAGAAGTTGACCGGAGTACTAGCAACTGTTCGTCGCGCCTCCAACAGCGTCTTGCAAACGCTGACGGGGCGAGGAGACTGGGATCAGGCTTCAACTTTTTCTAGAGGGGAGCCTTCTTCCGCGGCAGCGCGACGATGCAGTCGGCGTAGCGAGGCGGAGAAAGGTGACCGGTTATCCTTTTCTCGATCTGCTCTGCCTCGCGGGAGTAACGCGAGTGCCAGTTCGACAAATGGATGGGGTTTCTCAGGCACGTCTTCGGCGAGACCTTGGGGGTTCCGACGCTCGTCTGTGACGCGGAACGGCGCCCGAGGAAGCTCGGTCTCGGGCCCTGCTCCCAACCGCGCCTCACGTTTTTCAACAGAGGGAGAGCCCGAGGAATATTCCATTTATTTCGGTGGGCAAAACGAGCCACTGGCACAGCCGTTGCAGACTCTGGAAATCTTCGGGGCCGCCAGCAAACGCGCAGAAGAACTGCGTGCTCAGAGAGGCGTACAGGAAGTGACACGAGAGAGGGAAGGAAATGCAAGCTTGCGGTCTATTCTCGTAGTTCGCAGCTCCCAGGGCGGGGAGTACGGCGCCTGCAGCACGAGGCCACCCAGTCGGTCGATACAAAACCGTGTTCGCTTCACGGAGGTGAATGAGCTGCGGGAATACAACCCACACGAAACGTTCCGCACACGAGGGAGCCGGGCTGAGTCAGAACACCCGTTGCTCACGTCGTTACGCAACATCATTTTCCGCAGTCGAAGCGACAAACGCGCAGTCGAGCAGCTCGCAGAAAAAGTGCAGATGATGACGGAGAGGACTTCCGCTGTAGCTGCAGTCATGGACTCGTGTGTGAACTCTTTTGAGAGGGAGGCGGAAACCGTCTTCAGCAAAGAGTCGTTGGAAGAAACTCAAATGAGGGTTGCAGACGCGCACAAGCAGTGTCAAGCAGAGATTCTTCGAGAAGAGAGAAGCACAAAATGTAGGGCATGGAGACGACGTTCCGTCCAAAGTCGTTCAGAGAGAATCGCCTGTGCAAGCGAATACAGAACTTAGTGGAAACGAAAGATCATTGACGGTAGTGTATTTTGTTCGCCGCTCTATGTCACTTGCAACCCGCTCTGAAATGTCGGACGTACATAAAGCACCTTAAAGAGGCTGGGATGAAGACGCAGGAGCGCAAGTGAAGACTGGGAAGGAGGTGACACGTTTTCTATTTTATCATCAATTTCCCCTTTGGCGCAATTTTCAAACAAGCAGTAAAGAGGAAGGGGCGCGCATGTGATGGGGTCCGCGCTGGTCAATTTTACGGCAAATCACGGCTGGGATGACACAAGCGCTGCATTCACTGCAATGCAGATACAGATGTCACAAGCACTCCTAATCATATAAGAGCGAAAGGGCGGCAACACCCCACTACAGCAGTACATGCACGCGTGCGGACAGGGAGATACGGAGACAGAGATACCCACCATTGACAAAGGTGTATCTTTGAAGGAGCCACGGCGGAAAGGCAGACAAATATATAGAAACATATACATAGCAGCTGCTACCAAACCGGACAAGGATCACCAATTTCGCCATTAACTGTACCACTGTTCTCTCCCCACTAATTCTCTGAAGCAGCTGTGCAACGCGTGTCCGCTCTTTTCCCGCATCTGTGAGTGTGGTTCCAGTTTAGATGACACTTACGATATACAAGGATGCATAAACTGAACTGGCATGCCGGGGCGATTCTCAAGAGAGAAAAAAAAGACGATTTTGCCCGTGCCTCCGATGAACGTAGATGCCTGTGTGTCCATCTGCTGTTTTCTGCAGTTCTTCTCTACGGCAGCTTCACTGTGCTTGCCCTCCTCGCTGTCGCATGTATCGTTCTTCTTGGTATTTACATTTCAGACAGATTGGCTCTGCAGAAAGACCCCTGCAACCCAACAGAGTGGACAGAGTGGTCTGCCTGTCTCGCGGTCTGTGGACGAGGAACTTCCTTTCGTAGTCGACAAGCGAGGGTACAAGACAGGCTGTAGAATTGATACACCGTATGGGGAAGCGAAAAGTTGCAGTGTCTCCTACAAACAGCAGCAGCTGGCGTTTATTCACTTGTCTGAAGTAACACTCGAAAGAGACGGTTCTCTGAAGTGAGAAACTGTCTTGCGGGAGTGTTGTTGATGGACGGCTTCCATGCTTCCGCACCAGTAGCTCAAATTCCGAGTGCAAGGGAGTTGGTACCTTTGCGTCTTTCACTAAATCTTTGCTTCGTTTTGCTCCGCTCTTCGGGTATCAGTGCTCCCGCTGCTCTCCATTTTTCCCCCTGTTTCTTGCATTCAGCGAAAGAGCATCGCGGAGTGCCCCGCTCTCCTTGAGGCGCGAGATTGTACCGGGCCTTGCAACTACTTCTTCATCGGAGCCCAGACACCAGATCCGCTTCCAGAGGAAACGACGAGAAAATTTCAAGCGTGCGCTCCGGCTCTGGGTCCGGTGCTTAAACATGTCCGTATCGCGTCCATTCGTCACTTGTTTCATCACGCGAAACTACGCAAGAAAAGTTACCGTTCAGATGGAATCTGCATGCCCCACACCACACAAAGACACAAGCGGAGGCCAATGGACGAAAGCATTAATTCACCATGAATAGTTACATGCTTAAAATGCTTTTCTGTATGCACCTACACTAAACCCCACGGCATATATATATATGCATATAACTGTACTGACGTGTCTCCTTTTTATCGACTTCTGTGTGGATACGTATATATTTTCTGGTTGAAGATGAGCGGTCTATCCCACTAAGGCGTTAACGACCCTTGAGCGCTCCAAGTCCTGAAGAAGAAAACCGGAGGACTCATTTCTGATTAGGTTCCACGTGAGGCTCTGTTGGTCTCCTTTATACCCTCGTTATGCCTATCATCACAGATCACGCCCCTAGACGTGCCTCTACGTATATATTTCTCTTGTCCCTTGAACGAACTCGCATGTGCGTCCACGAGCTCTACAAAGGTCCTCTTTGCCATCTGCACGCCTGACAATCCGCCTTTCGGCGAGTGGCATAATGTCCTTTTCGCATTCAGGCGGTTTCTGAAACTGAGTCGATCCCCACCATAACGTCCGCAGCAGTGGACTACTCAACAGATGAGCGCTTATGGAAAGTTCAGTTTGCTTTTCAGCCTGTCGAGGGGACAGTCACCGAGGCGTTTCGTGCCAACGCTGCAGCGGAACCGAACAGTGTCCTCAGCGGTGCGTCTGCGTTTTCCAAAGCACAGTTTGTGTCTTGCAGTTGAAAAGACGGCATATGTGCAAATAAACCAAAGCATGCTCTACACAGTCATACCTGTAGTTGCTGCATGCTCTACGTGTACCGAACTCTCTTGCAAGTTGCGTTTCATGAAAGACCGTCATCAAATCTGTGCACCCAGGACTCCATTTATTGCTTCCCCTCCTGTTTGTCTCTGCGTCTTTGGTCCCCTGTATTTGTATTCGAACGCTGAAACATACACACGTATATGGGCGTGTACGTACGCATCATCCACATATAGTTATATATAGCTGCATATATACTGCGGGGGTTGAGTCGTATATATGTGCCGGCGTAAAAACTCAGACACACATCTTCACATGCTTACTTCGAAACAGGCATATACTTGGTTCTACTTATGTCTGTTTCTGCCGATGCCTGCTGAAGTATCGGCACATATATTCCGGAAAGTGCGTTCCCCGCAAATGTCTTATGCTCGTCTCTCCCTCTTCTCCTTGGGATCCTTCCAGGTGTAACCGCAGCATTAAGGGATTCGTCCACGCCTGCCTTCGGGGCTTTCAAGAGTTGCCTCCCCACACTTGGGGACTACATGGTTGCAACCACCAAAGCTTCATGTGCGGCATACATAGGAGCAGTATTGGTGACATACTAAGTTATGTTGCAGCATGACGAGCAGAAACACGCATATTCATAGGCACCTACCTATTTACATCTTTAGTAGTACTTGAGTTTGTGCTTGGAGGCTTGTATGTTCACATGCTTTGTGGAGTGAGAGATCCGTTGTCGCGAGTGCACAGAAAAAAGAAAACAGATGAATAGATGGATAATACACACGTGCCATTGGTTAACTTTCTGAATCCATCTGAACGTCTTGAGGCTCCTCTGTAGGTAAACATTAAGGCAGGTGCTCACACGTGCACATATCTATGATTGGACACCCTTTTGAACGTTCGATGTTTTCAGCTTACACATATGTATGACATGCATATGGAGACATACGTGCAGTCGCGGCTCTTCTGCAGCACCCACCTGCACTGTCCGAACGTAGACTGTTAAGGCTTTTTGTCGATCATAACGTCATATAACAGGAACAGACTCCCAACGAAAAGGACGCACTCCTTCACTGAGAGCCTCCTCAGCGTTTTAGCTGGGATGTACTGCAAAACTTGTGAGTTTTTTCCGTACGGGTTCGTTTTAACAGTATCATCGTATGCATGCGATTTGCCATGACAGCGGCCCTCGAGTTAGTCGGACCCCATTCAGCATGCGACGCCTGGCCCCAGTCTCCGGGTGAGCACACCGGAAAGTTTTTCTCAACCCTCAAGACTGTTCGTTGAATGACACCCTATTACTGTTGGCACAAAGATGCCCAGCTCTCGTATAGGAAGTGCTTTCCTTGTGTCTGCAATTGCTTGTGGGGGCCGGTGGTATCACATGCATGCGTATGTTTCGGCAGGGGTGAATATACTGGCATGGGTATGTGTACAGGCTTGCATGATTGCATGCATGTGAGTACATGTGCAAGAAGGGATGTCGTCTTCTTTTCAGCGGGTAACTGTAAGGTGTTATAAACATTATATGTCTCTGCACATATGTATATACCGATGTGATTGCGCGTAAGTGTATTTAAATGCATACGCACCTTCGTCTTTATCCCGGTGCTGAAGAATGTGCATAAGCTGTTTAAAGAAGCACTTCGGTTAACAAGCGCAAGATCGTTCCGCTCTTGAGCCCCTGCATTTCTTTTCCATGCAGCTTGCGCCTGCACCCTCGCCCCCTGGAGCGACTGGTCAGTCTGCGACTCACGGTTTCCCTACGAACCAGCCTGGCGAAGTCGCAGCCTTCTGGTGAGTTCGTCCACCAAGCACTGTCTTCGCTTCCTTCCTTGCCTCTTCTCCGCTTTGTGAGGCCTGTCGAAGTCCCGGGACTCCACGTAGGATTCTCCGTTAATACGCCTTCGCTGGTGAAGCAGGCTCAGACCGAGAGAGGACCGACTTAGAAGAATGTAGGCATCTGCGGGTACATCTGGCGCTCGAGAGATGCCTTAGAAAGTGGTTTTCCAGCTTTTTGAAGTGCAGATCCTTCAATTATTTAACCACTTGCGAACGTGACCGTTTTTGGTTGCAGAAAGGACCTCAATGCGTCCCTCTGTTCCAGACTCGAACTTGCACCTCGGAAGCCATTTGCAGTAAGTCTCCTCGGAACCCATTGCTTTTTGCTTGGAAGGGCTGGAGTCCAGTTTGTGGGAGCTAAATGTTCAATGCTGAGACAAAGCCGTCTTGGCTCAGTGTACGCATGCATAGACTCTCTAAACATCTTGTGCATACACGTAGCTGTGTGCACTTGCACCTACGCGAATAGAAATACACAAACATAGATACATAAGTTTTTGGAGTAGAAAGAAGTTTGCACGCGTACACGGTGCGAAGTCGGTAACGAGTAATACACAAGGACAGCTCTGTAGTAAATAAAGATCCAAATAATTGTAAGCATCTATATGACTGTTCATTGGCCTCTTAGAAGCTATGTTGGCCAAAGGTCCGTGAAGCATGTCAAGATTTGAGAAGGATTCATAGACAAGAGAAACTTCGCACGATGTTTGCCTGTCCACAACGCGCAGCTCTCAGGCCTCCCTGCGTTTCTCTCAGATAGCGCGTATTGCCTTCTCCATGTACGTCTATCGAAATACTATGCTTGCCGTCAAAGTGCTAGACAACTGTACTTGTAGGTTGCGCGGGTCCTGTTTATCAAACAACAGAAAGCAAACGGAAAGGCAGCCGTTAGCCTAATCTTCTGTCCGATAAACAGCACAAGTCGTCAGTGAAGCATGAAGAAAGTGATTCCTGCAGAGCAAGGTTTCATCTCTAACTGCTTTGTTTCTCTCCTATGAGCCGCTATTTTCGGACACCGTGTTGTGCATTCGTGACGCTACAGCAAGCTATCAGAAGACTCTCGAGTCGCCGAGCATAGATTTGGAAGACAAAGCAGCTATGGACAAGATTGTCAAGAGCTGTCAAGTTGCTGTTAGAAACGCGCTGCAGCAGGTACGTTTTCCAATTTTAAGTGGCTTGTCTCAGTGCAGGACAGAGTCTGTCCGTGACTTCTATGGAAACAACAGCACATCGGCATGGAGAGCGCACCCGCTTTTATATCCACACAAGGCTCCTCGCACTTGTAGATGTCAATTTTGCCTGTAACTGGCCGTCTTCGCACAGCCAGGTAGGTCTGTATCTGTCATATAAACATATACGTTTTCATTTTGTGTGGGCACGTGCGTATCTCTACGCACGTGCATGTGCAAACAAACATAGGCGTTTAAACTGCTGTAAACAGGTCATTCCGAATCAAGTGGAGGTGGCCAAGTTTTTCGTCTTGTGACGTTTGCTTCCATTTGTCAGCTCCTCGAGATCGAGAACTCTGAGATGATTCAAGACCATGGATTTTCCCTTGACCGGTCCGAGTGGCGGTTAGCTGCCTTGCTGGGCCCTGAGCTGAGCAGCAAGGAGGCGTCGACACGTAAGACGCCCGTCCCACCTTAAGCGCGAGTGGTGATTTGCCTCAGAGGAAGAAGATCCTCTGATTTGGCTTTTCCTCTCTATTTTCCTCCTTATAAAATTC
>AVCM01000290.1:0-10774 GCA_000447165.1 Hammondia hammondi
ATATATATTTATGTATATATGTGAAAATGTGTTTGTGAGTATATAGTGGTTGATATGCGACTTTAAGAGCGTGTGCAAATGACCCGAAAGATGGAGAAATGCATAGGCATGCGCAACGAATCATGGTGTGTCAACGATCGGTCTTGTTGGCTCATGATGATACAGGCTGATGCGTCCGTATGCCAGCTGGTATCGACAAGCGTTGCGTGTCTGAGCACATCAGCTGCGAATGACTGGAAGAGGAATCTTGAAGCAGCGAAGAGAACGCTGCGTTTGTCCATGTGTCCAGATGTCACGGAGGAGACAGAGGCCGAAGACGAAGATGAGAACGGGATACGAAATACTCCCACACTGGCGAGAAGCTCTACAGCAAGCTACCGGTACAGGGAAGGTCAGCCACATGACAAGTACTGGTAAGCATCATCTTGCAACACAAGAATGTGGCCACTTGGGTTGAGGAAGAGAGCTGTTTTTTCAAACGACTACCATGGCATGCTGAAGAAAAGCTCACTGTGTCGCCCTGGCTCTGTGTGATAGCGTGTGTAACCGACGGCTTCTTCCTCTGCTGCTTGTTGTGTCCCACGTGAACGGCCCAGAAGCCCAACAAGGGCCAAAAAGGGTCCCGGAGTACCCCGAGTAACTTTCATTCATGAGTACGTGGAGTCCAGGTGGTTCTATTTCTACAGCGGCTCATCCGAACTCTGATCTGCCGACATGTTAGAACTTGGATAACTCGCTGGATCGTAAACTTCGAGACGTGTGAGAGTAATATTCCCATAGGTTGAAAGTAACAAGGAGAGGCACTGTGTGGACGAAGACACCTCGTTTTTGCAAGTTCAGGACGTTGATGTTTTCGCAAGCTCCCCGTGCTCTCAATTCTGCTCGTTTCAGGTGGATTCTGAGCCCTGATGTGGTTCTGCCTCTGTATCACGTGGTAATTGGTTACGAGACAGAGACACGCAGCTTCGCATCCCCCTGGAGCGGTCGGCAGCTGAACAGAGAAATTCCGAGTGGCGGTGAGGGGCGACGGCTGCCGGAATGTCGGCGCGCTGCGATTTTTGCCGAGGATCTAGCTCACAGACGTTCCTCAGCTGCTGTTGGGTCACCGTTCTCTTCTTCAACAGATATGCCCCAGCCACACACTGCACTCGAAGCTAGCGCTGGTGACGCATCTCCCGACGCCTGTGCTGAGGATGAGCACGACACGTTGGGGGAGTTTCTAGAAATACTAAAGTAAGTCCTACGGAAACGAGGCGTCTTGGGTGACACGAAACGTCTTCTTGCCGAATATGCACCTCGAATGCTCCATGCTTATGTCTTCGCCTCCCTTTTCAGGAATGTCACCAGATTTCAAGTATCTCTGTAGTTTCGAGTCTTCAGCGATCTACGACTGATAGAGACGGACTCTCCAAAAATAGTTCGCAGCCAACATTGCCTGAGTTCATGCTTTTGTGACGGCTTAACTGGCAGTCTACAGTGTGCCTTGTTTGATTTCAGCTTTTATCGGAGCTTTGTCTCGACAAGCGGGGATCTGACAAGGGGTTGTGGACACAGCGCGAGTCATATATCGGGGAAGCAGCTCGACGGTGGAACCTCCGCATGCGATGGGAGCGAAGGTGGTATGGATGATTGTAGGAGCTCCGCAACTGAGGCACGGAGAATGCCTTTGCGAACAGCTGCTGGATCTCAAAGAAGAAATCAAAATTATTTGTCACCTCGGCCGTGTCAAACGGAAGCTTCTGACGGCTTTGGGGATAGGTCCGCCTACCGAACACATCACTTGCTGCTTGGAGGACGAGGTGTTTTGAATGAGGCGACACTGTGGGGTCAAGATGGAGACAAACTTCGCCGAGCCTTGAAGATAAACTCAGAGACCGACTACAGGAGTATGACGTCGATCGAATTGCCTAACGCTGGTCTAATTGCAATAGAACCGTCGCTCCTGGAGAGAGCCTACGAGCTGCGAGTAAGACGCATTAGGTTCTGAGCGCACGGAATTACAAAGAACGAACTTGTTCCCTGCAACTTCCTTTTCCCCATTTCTCTAACAGACTTTTCTGTCTTTCTACACCAAGTCATTTCTCAGGCTCAGAATCTGCTTTTTCCTCCACCATGTGAAGCCGATCGCCTGACAAGCCGTTCACTCGAAGCTGGTCAGGTGGTGTTTCGGGCCCACATGCGAAAGTACATCTTCAAATACACTATTATCCTGCGCGGCGAAAAAAACCATCACTGCCCCCCCAGTTGTGTGGTACATATGTGCAGCACACTTCCCTTTTGCCCTGCAGTATTAAATACAGCAAATTAGTGTTAGGATCATTCCCATAACTCGTTATTGGTAGAGCAATTTGTCTTATGACATCTAATACTGAAGATGTCTGCAGTGGAGTCCCAAGGAAGTTTTTCTTCAATTTTGAAAAAATTGAGACTCGTGTTCTAATGAGCATGAGGAACGAATATGTCCGCCCTCACGGTCCTTCGGTAAAGGGGCTCCTGTGGCGATGAAAACCATTCTACTTCTTCCTGTCTGATTTCTGCTTCATTTGCATTGGAGTTTTCTGTGCGTCGATGTTGCGAAACTACTCACTTGTGCAGGAACTTCGGCTGCCGTGGAACAAGATTAAGTCCTTTGAAGACATTTTGCCATGCGTTGGAGACACTCCACATCTCTTTCCCAGGCTCACGTTGCTTGATGTCTCTTTCAATGAGATCAAAGATGTTCCCACCTTCATCTGGGCTCCGGATCTTCGTACAATCGATGTGTCCTTCAACGAGATTTCAGACGTTCAGAGCATTAAAGTCATTGGTCAGCGCATGACTCAAGAATCGAGTCTTGCCACACCGTCTTCCGGTTTAGTTCCCTTCGATCAGCCTCCCATGCAGATCCTTCTACGATTTCTGCGGCGAGAGGGAACTTCTACGTTTCCCCACATACTTGAATTGCTCAGCTAGTGGAAACACTTGCGCTGTACCGCCAGCTAGATGCGGATTTAAGCCTCATGACGATGTGGACACGACAACACATTGTAGTGCTTATGCGCATCTGTCAACGCAACGGCTCATCGCCAACCAGCTCAGGAATAGCTTGTAATTCAGCTGCCCCAACCCCTCTTCGATAAGGAAAAGAGAGCGATTTAATAAGTGTCGACTTTGCGCCCTCGTCGGTACGAAGGGCGATCTGCAGGTGCCACAGCGTGATGCGTTTTCTTACAGCTACGCGAGCCCCGAATATCGAAGAAATGCGGATCAAAGGGAACCCGGTGGCCTGTGTTGATTCTGCGTCGGAGTCCTTCTGCGGCGCTATCCCTCGCCTCAGCAGCTTCGATGGGGACGCTCTTCGGAAAACTGCTTCTAGTGGCAGAAATTCAGATGCATTGTAGGTTTTGCTTCGTCATTCCCCAGTTTTTGTGTAATCGAGGCTAGGGATGGTGTGAGCGAGTTAACGGAAACAGCATACCGGTACACATCAAATAGCTTCGATGAAGATAACTCCGTGGACCTCAGAGGTACACCGTAGATGGAAGTGACTCCTGAGCCTCATGCGGAATCCCATAAATGAACACTTCATCCGACGAGACGACTGGGACCACATATCTGCCGATCTGAGATCTCCACTCCAGTTGCTCCCGCCAGTCACGCTGATCGAACTTTCTCTGCGAGAAGTGAATCTGTGGGCAGCAAACCCTGAAAATGCGTCTCTGTGCGTGTTCTCCTCGTTCGTGGCCGGCTATTCCCCCGCAGGACAAATAAGTCGCTTTCCTCTGAGTCAGCCCTTTCTACATACGACTTGTTACCTTTCTGCTACCTGTGCCCCCCGGCAATGGGCGTGAACTCGCGGCAACCAGAGGAGCACGGAATGCTTTGCTCTCGTGCAGTTCTGTCTGTGAAGAAGGCGTTCGAACTTAAAGCCTCCTACGGCTCAGAAAAAGGCGAAAACGGCTCGTCTCTCCATGATTCAGGCGCTGCATGCGCTTGGACGGAGACAGGAAATTCTGGAGCTGAAATGGACGCCATGCATCTGTGCTCGGAGTTTGGCCTTCTGACGCGCAACTTCCTACATGGCCTAAGTAGAGTAAACTGGCCTGCGCACATCGACTGCATTGAACTACCTAGCCAGAAATTGTCGACAGTCCCTGACTTGCGTATCTTTCCAAATCTCAGAAGGACCGTTCTGAGCCATAACAAGCTAACGTCCCTTCAGGTAAGTTGCACCAAGACAGCAACGTGACATGTGAAATACTCTAGATCAAAAAGAGGAGTATACTGAGTTGACCAGCTGTCCGCTTCGATGAAGAGCGAAGTGAAAGAGACGCGCTTCGAGAGAGAACACTCACGTTCCTGCTGAGAAATCGCAGGCTAACGCTTTATTCAAAGCCATTTTGTCTCTTTGTCTTGTCCTACATAAACAAATATACATATAACGCAGAAGTGTGCATATGAGCATGGCGGCGTGTCAATCGGAGTTGTCTGTTCTCTTTTCTGTTCAGCCGCTTCTCGCGTGCGCGAAGCTGGAAATCGTGATCGCTTCTGACAACCTCCTCGTTGACCTTGGAGAGCTGTACCAGCTGCCGGAGCTTCGGCACCTCGATGTAGCGCAGAATCTGATAAAGGAATTCCCTTCCTCACTTGACGCTCCCAGGAAGCTGTGTTTTCTTGCACTGGAGAACAACCTCATTGAACATGTTTCCAACCTAGAACGATTCGACAACCTTACTCAACTCTTCCTATCTTACAATCGACTCTCAGATTTTCGGTGAGTGTGTTGCAAAGCCCTCAAGCGGTCAGATAACAAGCCAACTGTTTTCAACCGTAGCGACAGCAGCTTAAGAAACGAAGACAAACCAACGTTGGGAATCTGGGCCACGTGCCTTCGACTTTCTCCGTAAAATGCAATCAGTCGCCAAGGACAGAGATACAGTTCACAGGGATTGCGGTTTTTTCAGGTGCTCGTTCCTCCTTGGTCTGTGGGTGGATTCTGTCGGCGCACATAGTCATGATGGTTCCATGAGATGCTACCTGGCACAAACTTGAGAGACGGCTCAGCATGACACAGCCGCACCAGTCAGACATCAACACGAAGAAGTCTGATATTTGCTTGTCTCTTTCTGCGTGGTTTTCGTTCAGATCGATCATTCACTTAGGAAGCCGCGGTGGACTGAAGGTCCTCGACTTGACCGGGAATCCCCTATGCAGGCTTCCAGACTACCGGGACTACACGCTGTATCTGTTGAGTGGTCTGAAGATCCTCGATGGCATTGCAGTGAACTCAAAACACCAGGTCCAGATACGGGAAGCCTTCTCGGGAAAGATGACGGCAGAGTTGCTGGAGCAGCTTCTTGGCAGTGCACCACCCTACGCGGCTGAGTGAGTCACATGCCACTTTAGGACTCTGTGAAGTTGTTGGAAAGGAAAAACAGCCACTGCGGCACCCATTGCATCGAGGTCGACATGCGCATGAATACGCTTTTTTGGCCTCGCTGAAAGGGCGTGACGACCTTGTGGCGGTTAACCCGATCTGGTGCGCATTGTTGACCGTGCAGATCTGTGGACCTGGGAGACCGCAACCTCCGCGATCTGGGAGACGTCATAACTTCGTTCAATTTCCCAAACGTCAAGAAAATGAATCTGGACGGGAACTTGTTGACAAGTCTCGCTGGTGTTGAGCATTTGCCCAAGCTGGAGGTGAGCAAAGGAGCTTTTACTGTACTGAGCAACCTTCCCGCTGGTCTCGGTCATTCTGCAGACGCAGACAGACTTGGCCACACTCCGCTGATGCGTCGCGGTGACGGAAACTATTGCTGAAGCGAGGTCGCACGGAGAAAAGCTGTCTGATGCTCCCAGTTACGTAGAGCAATACCTGGGGCTTCTTTACAGGGTCAAGCGAAATGCCTTCTTATGTCTGAGGGATCACATACGGCAGTGGCGGGGGACTGGCGTGCCTCACAGGAGACCTCGTATCTGAACTCTCGTGTTGATTCCTGAAGAGTTTGCTTGGTGCATCGTTTTCTCGCGCAGTGAGAAAAAGGAATTTTTATTTGTGGGGGATCGTCAAACAGTGGCGTGTCAGCTTCTCGCTAGATCCAGTTTTCATCTGTTTTCAACGCTCTGAGTCCTAACGTCGTTCAATAGGTTCTCTGCATCAACCGCAATCGCGTGGAGATCCGAGGTCGCAGTTTCGCAGGAGTTTCCTTGAACGACGCGCGTCATTTTCCGAACCTTCAGGTATTTTGAGGCATTCAGCGTTTGCCTGATCTCGCTGCATTGCTATTGCAAAGCATAGGTAAAAAACGGTTACGTTTGATCGCGGATCATTTCGAAACAGACAAAAGGAGAATTTGAATGCATGGGTGCGGCAGAACTGTTGGGGGACTTCGGGTCCGACTCCAGAGAGCAAGGAGGATCCACAACCGCCAGTTTTAGTGTTGTGTTTGTCAGCTGTCCTGTCACACCTTTCTGGAGAGACAGAGATCAGGAGACCACACTCGAGCCGTCCCCGGGGAATCACTGCTTCGGAGGCTGTAACGCAAAAATAGACTAGTCTAGTTCCTTCGCAAAAACTGCGTGTATTGCGCCTGTTCTTTCTCTGCAGCGGCTAGAGCTTAGCTACAACTGCATCTCTGAGTGCAGAGGCTTGCAGAGTTACAAATGGGAACGCTTATCGGTCCTGCATCTTGCCGGGAACGCGATCTCTACTGTTGAGGGGCTCGGAGACTTGCATGCGCTGCGCGAGCTGGACTTGAGTCACAACAAGATTCGTCGTTGCCTCCCAGGCAGCTTCCAGAATCTAGGGCGACTTGAACGACTCAACCTGGAACAGAATGGTCTGAAGTACGCAAGTTGCCTATTTGGTGTTAGGAGCTGGCCGGTTATTTCAAACGCAAGGGTGAAGGAAGGTCTCACGCGCGCTCGCAGGGAGGCGGAGACGCCCTGGCTATAAGGCCCACACACTCATACACAGCACCACAAATGTTCGCTCTACCTCTGATGTGTATCTACAGAACACTGTCGAACATCAGCCCCCTTCCAAGCTTGAAGTTCCTCAATGTGGCAAGAAACAGAATTAAAGACGTTGTGGAGGTGGAAAAGCTCATCGATCTGTCTTCACTTCGATACCTTCTGTGAGTAATAACAGTCACTCAGCTACACCGTGGCTCTTTCTTTTCTTCGAGGTCCATAGAGAAGGTACCGACGATAGTGAATCGGAGACCTAAAGTGCTTAATAGAGGAAGACTGACGGGAATATTCGTCGACACTGGAGTGTCTTTGAACAGCCGAGTGGGTGAAGTTGTCAGGGTGTTCTGCCTGACCTCGTACGACAGGAACAGCCGGTGATTGAGCCTCAGCAGAGTTCCTGGCGGCTGGCGGATACACCGCCCTCCAGGCGACGAGATTGGCCTGAAGTTTGCGCGTACATGTGTGAATTTCTTCGGCCGCGGGTGCTGAAATTCGTGCTTTCGAAATTGCCATCAGATTTCACGGCAATCCAGCAAGCAGTGTCGCATCGTATCGAGTCCACGTGCTTCATTACCTACGGCACCTGGCAGAATTAGATGCGAAATCTCCAACCAACGACGAGTTGGCAGAGGCTGAGCTTATCAGGTTGAGACGACAAATCAAGCAGCAACACACGCTGCCCACGGTTAACGCTCCAGCATTGTCATCTGCTTCAAAGGCAAAGAAGAAAAAAGTTGCTGTTCAGGTTTTGAATCTGGGCATGGATCAAAATCACCATCCTCTCAGTTTGCCGCTGTCCTCAGTCCGTAAGACGCATGCTGGCAGCTCAAAATCGACTGTACCTTCCACTTCTCTTCGCTGACGCCGTCCCTTTTCCTGCTTGTGCTTTCGTTCCTCAGCTAGGCGACGCTCCGATTTCCTTTTTGCCGTTGAATTCATATCGACAATCAACGCAATGGGTGCATGACTAAAAGTTTTCTAGCTGTGACACTGTCATTCATGCTTTAGTTCGTAGACAGGTGGCTGGCAATGCAGTCGTTAAAACCCGTAGTCAGATGTAGTCGTGAACTCTACTAACACCAGGGGACGAAACGTACCCTGTTTACCGCGTCACCCTTCCTTGTGTTTTCAGAAACTAATCGGAAACATACAAGCCTTGCTGTGCCTCTTTCCCTAGAACTCTGTCCCTCGGGTATTCACACAGCAAATAGAGTCTCCCCGGACAAGCTCAAAGTCGGAGGGCAAGTCATCAAGTGGCCTTCAACTGCAATCTCGTATAAGAGTAGTCGAAGGAAGTCGTGCTGAAGCTCTCGAAATCTGCTTCTGCACCTTTCGCCGACCTACTCAAAATCAACGGTCTCACTTTCCTTATAATTGCTTCTGTCTTCAGCGCTAGTGTGCAGAGACCCGCTTATCTCGGTCTCCTTCACCGCCATAGACCGCGGTTGTGAGATAGTCACAACGCCTCACACCCGTTAGTCTCCAGCCTGTTTCTGAACTCTCTAGCCGCACTGTGAGCCTAGCATGGACGCCTGTTGGTCAGTATTTGCTGGCAACGCTAGCACTTGTCAAGTGCCCGACTGTTTGCTCGTGGCGTGCCACAACCAGGCTCGGAGTAAAATATTGTCTATCACTTGCGCCACACTAACGGATACCTAACACAAGTGCAACTTCCTCCTCTTCGTGACTCGTTGGGAAAGCAAATGTGTGGAACGGCGGGCTGACATTGTTCAGCTGGCAACAAGCCGACATTAAAGACGAACTTCTAACCTCCACGTTGCCACAAGGTTCCCGGACTTACGGCATATCGAGCCTGTCTCTGGGCGAGCGACTAGATTTACCCTCGCCCTGAGCTTTGCACCGCTCTTCTCGGCTTTAGAGGGAACACAAAAACTCAAAAATCCGCCTTGATGTAGAGGTTTGACAAGTTTACTAGACAATCAAACACTACATAAAAAAGACACAACCTGATGGAGTGTTTTCTTAAAACAGTATCTATTTGGCGAAGTGAGAACAGCTTTAGGCTCCTACAGTACAAAGACTGCGGCGGAAAAAATTACTTCCCAACTCTGTGCAAGTGACCAAGAGTCACGTGTCGACAAGCATTGGATCACACAATCTGCATCCTACGACCGTGTGAGAAGATTCGAATTCTGTTCTACATAATGCATCGTTATGCGAGGAACTAGACGCACACTCGTTTGGAGCTCGTGCCTTGCACTCGCGTAGTGGCAGTGTTTTTTCTCATCCGTTGGTTAACGACACGACCAGAGCGTGTATTCTTAAACAACCGCGTAGCTCCCTGACGATCACTAGCTAGCCCAGCAGCGAGGGATAGAGGAAGGCCACGACGAAAATCCAGATAGACAGGAAAACAACGGCCGCAACGCGTACCTGATACACACAAGACACACAAAAAAGCCAGCCTTGAGTCAGCCTACGTCTGATCGTGACCGCTCAGAAGACGATAGCTTTCTCGTGCTCATTAATCGTTTTTGCTATCGCTATAACCGCAGAATCACTTGATTTCACTACGAGTCGCAATGGGTGACAACTAAAAAGTAGATGGAGATCTTACCCAGTACCAGAGAGGCCGATAATCGACACGAAGTCCCGCAGAGCCGAGCACATCTTCCCATTTCCGGCCCTCTTGTGGTGTAGTCAATCGTGGATCGCGATTAGGAGGTTCTCGACCTAGTCCAACCTGGGCGGAAAAGAAATGATACACAGATATCACATCGGTTCTCACGATGGCAGATCCAAAATGCATGTGCGACGCTTACAAACGACTCTGCGCATAGTGCTGTAGAAAGCAAATGCTGCAGCAATAGGAAAGCTGAGTACGACGACGAAGCGAAATACATAATAGTCCAGTCACAAGACACCAATCTCCTTCCCGCCGACGGAGGTCGTCTCTACATTTAGCCTGTTTTCCGGCTCCACAACTTTCTGAAACAGAAACATCCCCCTGACCTTCATTCGACAATACGAACATGAAATGCATGGCTGACACTTGCTCGAAAAAACCACCGTCCAGTAGCTAAAAGACAGATGTGCTTCAGACTTCTACTCAACAGGTAAGCCTCGTTCCGCTCGCTTTCGCAGTTGGCTTTTGACGCAACCCATTTGGCATATACGAAGAAACTCGAAACGAGCTGGGAAGTGACTTGCACCACGTACAAGCTTGCTAGTGGCCTCAGATTGAGAGATAAACTGTAGGGAGACTTGGACGAAGCCGAACGACGAAACATCCGCAGATTCTCGAGAGCGATTGATGAGTTTCAGCTCCGCGTCCACGTCAATGCTGTTAAGCGTACTCGCAACACGTTCCAGGTACCGCCGCAATTCCAGGTTAACCTGCATGAAATCGTGACAAGTCAGGATATTTCGTCCGCCCAATGCAAACAACAGGCGCCGATGCACAACGCCAAATGAACCACACGCACGCGAAAACGGGAGGTGTGCAGAGCGAAGATGATGAGACCGACTATCGAGGTGGGTACGAACGAGACTGGAGCCCGGAATGAGCCCTGCAAAAGCATGAGATAGCAATTGTTGTCTCGTTTCATCTCGTCGATTACGGTGCACCTTACCTCGCCAATAAAGAGCGCCTCCCCCATGTTTCGGTTGTCGTAGGCGGCTATTTGAAGCACGCAAGTGCTGACAGGCATTACCACTCTTGAATAAACCATGCGCCAGTTGAAAATTGCGGCACCTGTTTTTGAATAGTAATGGACATCGGTCTGTTGTGCGGTAGGCTGAGAACCTCGGTAACCTGTGCAGTCTAGGTTGCAGCGGATCACGGCGTCGACGAAGTCTT
>AVCM01000293.1:0-14707 GCA_000447165.1 Hammondia hammondi
GACCGGCTCGGGATACTCTCGAGGCCATCTTCGGCAGTGGCGCGCAACAGGACGGGCAGGCGTCTAGGGCCGTCGTTCCCTGTCTTCGAAGCAGCTTTATGGATGTCCTAGTGCTGATCCATAGCATTCGGGAAAGTGACTACTCAGCTGGCGCTTCCCAGCTGGAACTCGCTCTTTTCTCTGCCTTTGTGGCACCCCTCAAGCGCATGGTAGCCACCCGAAACCCGTCGCTCCGCACCCCGCCCAGCAGCTTGGGATCCATGGAGAGACACTGGAAACGTCCCTGGCAGACTGAACAGCTGGCAAGCAGTAGGACGGACCTGAGGCATTCAAACTCGCAAGGACCGGAGGACTCTATTCCCTCAGGGATTCCAGAACAGGTGCCTCTGAGTGCAGACATCCTTATAAGCGTGCTTAGCCACGCCCTGATACGGCGTGAGCAAACAGGGGATGTCTTCGGAGAGGCCCAACATGAGGATTCAACTAACGGCGCTAATCGCTTGGTGCATAGGCTTTTCCGCTTGCTCCATGTGTTTCTAGCAGCTTCCCAGCAAAGGCTGGATGCACTGGAAGGCCACGCGCGCTTGTCTGCTAACACGCCGGATGCATGCATTCACGGCTTATTGATCGTCCTCACGAAACTGTTCCGAGAGCTCCCGTCCCTTCAGAGCTTGATTAACGCCTCCACAGGACTTGCTGAGGAGCGAAAGCACGGGATGGTTCTGTCGACGAAAGTGGGCTCGTGCGAGGCAGAGTCGGGACCTGTTGAGAATGCAGCAACACGAATGTGGGGCGACTGGCGGACGCTGGTCACCAGCCTTCTGCGTTTATTGATGGATGCATGCAGCAGCATGTTCTCCGTGATTGCGGAGGGCACAGACAGCGTCATGCTGAATGCTGTGTGGCAGCAGTCAGGCCAGCAGGACTCTAATCAAAAGGAGAAGCCAAACGAGAAGCAAAATTTCAATGTCGACTGCAGAGGCCATCCGCTGCTCGCACGGCGCCCTGCGGATGGTGCAGAACTGGCAGACGGGGAAGCGGAAGATGAAGAAGAAACAGCAGAAACGCTGCTGGCAGTCCGGGGGTGGGTCACAGTCAAAGCAGCAGCAGCTTGCCTCTCCGCGCTTCTCGACTGGGTACCCCTTGAGGAAGCAGAGGAGCAAACTGGAACCACGGTGCCTAGGGATCGAGAGCACGAACCAGAGAGAAGAGCTTTAACTGCGACAAACGACAAGAAAATTACACAAAATGAGTTGGACAAGGGTTTCAGTCACTCTGAAAAAACCGCGGCTCCCGCGACAAAGGGGAATTTTGATACATCTGCTTTCGGATCACTCCAGACACTCCGGAACGCAAACATGATTGTGACTGTTGCCGAGATGAACGCCATCGGACGTCGGCTTCTCCACTTCCTGCTTTGTTGCCGCCATCTTGGTGAGTGCCTTGTGCTTTGCCAGAGGGGAGAAGGAACTTGCGTGGTAAACGAGGAAGATACAGAGAACGAATGGAAGTCACCAGAATGGTTCGGAGCTTTGCGTCGCGTGTCCAAATATCCGGTCATCCATGGTCAACTGATTAATTGTCTTTCGCTGTTCGAGGTAATGCTAGATGACGGGCGCGGTACACGTCAAGGTCTGTACACACTGATGTTCTCTCTATTACGCTTGCTCGTTCTCAGCCTGCCTATGCTTCCCGAGGGCTCCGGCTGGAAACCTTTGCGCAGCGCCTGTGCGTGCTTGGAGGTCGGATCAGCGTTGCGGCAGTGCACACACAATCGGCTATTGTTTCCGGATAGCTACACAACACCATTCCTGTGTTCTGTTGCGTCCAGGCGCCATGAACAGCCTGTTTGACACTTTGGCTGGACTCAGCCGAAGGCTGCTTTGTTCAGCGCACGGGGGCATGCAAGCTCTGCCACGCACGTGGGTTCACAGCCTGCTTCTTCTCCTTCTTCCGCAGTTGCTCGCCGGATCGCAGCTCGAGACATCCAGATCTGCCTCGCCATCCGGGATGCCGGTGGAAACTCGTAGCAACTCAACACACAAATCTGCGTCTGCACCAATCGCGGCGGAAAGCGACGACGTTTGCGCTGCCTCCCTGCCGCCTCCTTTGAGAAAGAGCGCGAGTCTGGGGCTTGCTTTTGTCGCAGTTCTAGCTGGTGAGACGGGAACGTCGAGTGTCAGTCAGATGAATCGCTTTTTCACTGCAACTCAGGAGTCTTGTGTTTCGCCTTTAGTGCGGTACAGTCGTGGCCAAGCACAAATCCGAAGCGTGCGTGTGCGGGCTCGGTTAAGATCGGCCGACGGATTCACCAGCTGTCTTGCGCAGATTCCAAGAACGTGTATCCGTTTAATTGTCAGTTGCATGCGATGGCAAAATTTTAACCCTTTCGACATGGGAATGACCAATACAGGTGCAGCTCCGGAGCTGTCTGCTTAACGAGGACGAGCCGGGACGACGCTGGTGTAGAGCAGAGTGGACAAGTCGACGAAGGAAGCCTGAGTAGAAAAGGAAGACAGATTTTTTTCGATAGGCAGACGCGAGGGTCATTCTGAATCATGCCTATGTTGTTTTTGATTCCGATCTGTGCGTGTGGTTGTGGGGGATAACGTATTCAGGTGAAGCTGCGAGTGCAGACAGCACAGTTCGAGGCGGGGACAGATGTCCACTTCTGCAGCATACGATGTCGATCCTTCTCCCGCTTGCGGAGGGGCGCTTTGACAGCTTCTTTCCCTCCATCGAAGAAGGTGAGAAGCTGTGGCAGTTGGTTGGAAACAGACACGGTCAGCATAGGTCACATACTTGCTTCGACTTACGTCCGCGTCACGGCTATATATGGACGTATCGAACCGCAGTGGGGAAGGGAAAGTGGTGGCGCTGGAAGCACGTTACTGTCGTCGAAAGGAAGGAGGAATCGGGTGATCAGTCGTACTGCAATGCGTTCTGTTCGCACACTCGTTAGAAGCGTGGTTGGTGAATATTTAGGGTTGAGAGAAATCGGGTCGCCCGAAGAGATTGAATCGCTCCTTGCCGATGAGCGCTATCTGACGCGCGTTTCGCTACGTTGCACTCAATTGCTTGTTCATTCTCTGCATGTGGGCGTTTAACAATCTCAGCGTATGCGCATCGTGCCCACTGCCTCAATGTGGTTCGAGCTGTGAACCGGAGCGGCGCGCTTTCGTGCTCAATCGCATGCGTTTCCCTACTCCCTCCTCAAGAGGCCATAGCTGCCCTAAAAATCACTCAGGGAACTGGAACAGCGAATTCCCATGAAGCACAAATGGCAGGTGGCGGCTCGTCGACTGACAGAGGCATCACTGCAGCCGACAAAGCGACAGTGAAAGCAGCCGAAGAAAAAGCGATGGAGAAAGGGAACGAAGCCAAGAGCGACGGCACGCTTGTCGGAAATGGCGCCCCGTTGCCAGCGTTGGCGCTGGCCGCCGCGGTGCGGAGCAGCAACACGACCTCTTATTTCCCCCTTCGCAACGCAGCAACATTACTTCTCGTCGCCTCTGTGAAGCGACTAGCTGGCAAAGATAACGATGTAAGAGCCGCTCAGCGGTTTCGCTCAGCATCAGAACAGAGCGGCCAACAAAACCGATTCGCTGCAGATAGTCCAGGCAGGAGCAGCATACGGCAAGTGTTGCACTTGGACGACAGGGTAATAGGTTCGCTCTCGAGGAACTCTGTGGCCTCTGGCGCTACATCGCTGCCGCACAACAGTGCTTCTGTCTACCAGATGTTTTCTGTTGGGCTTTGTATTGAAAAGCCTCAGCGAAGATGCATTTGGAAATACGCGACTGACATCACCTTGTCGGCTTGACAGCTGTGTGTGTACGTCATTGGCTGAATGACAGCTTACCTTGCGGTGCCGCGCTGTTGTGTCCCTGTCGCTCTGTGTCACTGCAGTCTCTGCACGTTTCAACCTTCCCTCTTTACTCCTTCTGCGCCGGAGCACAGCAGCGATCCTTGCTGATTCCGTCACTGGCTGAAGCTCAGATCGACTTGCCCTTTCTGCAATCGGCTGATGTCATTCCCATCCTACTGCACACCCTGGAGGGGGCCACCGACACAGGGCATCCTTGGCAGTTTTTTGTGGAAGCTGTCGAAGGTGAACGACATTCGCAGGGAGCTGTAGGATTACAGCAGGACGGCGTCTTCAATGATCCGCTGGCCTCTCCAGTTTCTCCTACTCAGAAGAACGGGTGTATAGAACTTGATGTGCAAAGGGGTACAAACAGTAACAAATCACGCCAGGTAGGGGGACAACTCCGGGGTGGCCATTCCCCTGGGGAAGCGCATGCAGCCGGGTCACACGACCCCAATGCAGATCAAGGCGCCCTAGTTGCAGTCCTCTTACTTGTTTCGCGATTGGACTTTGCATCTGCTGTTAGCGAGGGCCCAAGTCTCGCCTGCTTGCTCTCCTCGGAATTTAGCGCCCCAGACGGAAACGTCAGCAACGAAAAAGGTCGCCTCCCCTACAGACGTGATCCCCAATTGTCGTTCTCGGCCGGCCTTCCTACCGCGTCCCCGATGTGGCTGTTGAGGCTTTTGACAGCTCTCCGAACCCATCTAACAAGCTCAAATTTCCACACACGACTACTCGCTGCTCGGGCGCTCGCGAACTATGCAATGCAAGAGGCGCGTCTCCAAGGACCGCATGCCCTGTTGCTGGCTCTCCAAGCGGCTGCTGCCAGTGCGACACATAGTCAAGCCACTAGCAACACGGCTTGCGGGTTGCTTCTCCTTTCTCTTGAGCTTCTTCAGCGTCCTGAAGTAGCTGAATGGCTTGAACGGACTGCACGAACCCCTACGGGCCTGCACAAGGCGGTGGAGAGAAGCGAGAAAGTGAGTGAGCGGGGCACTTCAGCGGCATCCGTCAACGATGATGGACTTCCACGCAAACGCAGCAACAAAGCACCAGGACAGGCATATTCCATTGATACTTCGTCCTTTGCCTCTGGCTTTGCCCGTTGCATGCGACACATCTGCTCGTGCGCCCCAGCCCCCATGAATCGCCTGCTTGGCCTCCAAGCCGTTCAAACGCTTGCTAGCCACCTGGCAAAAGTCGCCGAGGCATTTGAGGTGTCTCGCGCAAGCTGCGCGACACACGATGGAGAGCAGCAAGGCGAATCCACGAGCACAGATGGATGCAAAGGGAACACTGACCCGTCATCGCATGCATATGGCGCTGTGGGAGGTTGCAGTCATGCATTTTCAATCATGGCTGCCGCACGCGAGGCAGCAGAATCCGTCGCCACGTCTGCATGGCGGTATCTGCCGCCGTGCTTCGCTGGGGCATGCAGTCGCAGTGGCGTTCCGCCGTTCTCAGGGCTGTCTCTCGAGCGCCTTCTCAATGGTGGCGAGAGTCTCGCAGAGAATCGCCGGGAAATCGTAGATGGAACACAGGATTGTCCGTTGTGTCAGTTGGCTGGCACTGGCGCAGTTCCGGCCGGTAACCACTTGCATGCTGACCGGCCCAAATCTCGAACTGCCTTGGACGTCCCCCTGCAAACCGTAGCCGTGTGTGGCTTGGTGGACGCGGCGATGTTGACTCCGGGGCCTGCCGCCCCAAGAGCGCGACTCACTGCTGTCGCTGTCCTTCTTCACCTAGTTCATGGCCTTGAGATGCATCCACAGGTGCTAGAACAAGCTCTTAGGTGCTGTCGCAAACGTCTGAAGAAAGGGCGCATGCGTGCGGCGGCTTCCTGTGCCGATGTAAGGAACGGTTCTTCATGCACGCCATCTGACCTTCCGGTCGGGCTGCAGCTCCTGTGGCAGGCAGTCACTGGCGCTTTCTGCACCCCTGAGAGGCGGGAGCAGGTGGACGAGGGAAAAGGTGAACGAATCTCTAGGTGTACATTCAACCACAGCCGAATTCAGAGTGGCTTCTCGTCTTCGCTACGGGCCGAGGCTCTGAGGTTGCTGGCACTTCTCGCTCAGATGCTGATTGCTGCCACCGAACACCAGGACGCCGAAGTGACTACACTGCACGGACAATGTGTGGGCGAACGGGGAGCTTTGGCGGATTTGTGGCCGCCACCTGAGGACGTTGCCAAAGCGGCACTGGAACTTGTCCGCACCTATCCGAACAGTGCCCCCGTACGCAAGGGGTTTCTTGTCTTTGGAGCTGCGCTCCTAAGCTCGAGTCGGCGTCAATACGACATAAATTCGAATGGAAGAAACAGATGTAACACTCGGGGAAGACAGGAGTTCACTACCATGACCAAAGCCTGGACAACGTGCCTGGTAACATGCAGTTCTCCGGAAGCAGAAGCAACCATCAGGCGAGCAGCGGTTCAGGTAAGATCTATATCTTCTCATGAAGGACATTCGCATGTACGCCTTCCCTGTTCATTTATTGCTCCAGAGCCCTGCTCTTAGAACGGGTACAGAAGATTAAGTAGTTTGCGTGGTTTGAGGAAGGGACAGGAATGCAGCTAGCCTAAAGGAGTAGTTACTTCTGAGAACTTGACACTGTGACGTTCCTCTCCCGTATCAATAGCACGGGCGTCATTTTGTCCGCCGAGACTTCCACGTCGTTCCCGAGCTTTCCGAACTTTTCCGCGATCATTGACGAAGATGCGTAGCCGTCCCCGTCTACTTCATCGGTTCTCTCTCCCCGCCGTTTTTTCGTTTGTCAGGCTCTTGCCATCGTCGGTCTCCCCGTTCCTGGCTTCCAAACACGACCCTCCGAAACTTTGGTCCGAGAGTGCTGCAGGTCAGAAGACCGAGCGCCGGCATCTGAGACTGAACGGAGCAGCCACTGCATCACACGTTGCCCCCGCAGCATGGGAGCTTGTCCAGATCAAACCAGTTTGACAAGCTGCGAGGAGGCTTTGGAGATCTGGGAGGCTATGATGACGCTTCTTCAGGTCCGTTCGTTTCCTGGGTCTCGCAGGGGCCGGCGTAGCTAGATCCTTCTAAAATCGTAGCAGTACATCAGATCTATGCAAGAATTCTGAACTCAAACTGGCTCCTGGCATAAGAAACTGTTATTGTCATGCAGAGGCTACGGTGCTGCAGATGCCCTTGAGAGAGACACTGTCCGGTTTTCCAGGGTGTGCGTCACCTGCGTCGATGGAGAATGAGCAAGACAGTGGACGCAGGGGTTTTTCAATGTGTCACATGTGGACAGGATGGCGAGCCAGTTGTTCGGGCAGAGGCAATTGAAGCATGTACCAAGGCTTGCAGCCGTTTGGCGCATGTTTTTGTGGCGAGGACTGGAGAAGACGAAGTGAGAGCTGTCTCGGCTCTCAGCGTTTCCGAGGCACAACAGGTCGTCTCGATCTTGCGGTCGGCAATTTGCAATCAAATGCCGCCACGAGGTGTGGACAGCTCAGTCCTGATGCAGATTCTCCTAGATGTGATGGTGAAGGTGAGCTAGAATTCTGTAGGACTGCATCATGACGCAGGTGGTTGCAGTTTATTCCTAAACGAGCAGCCTCGCAGTTCCACACCGAACGTGGCCTTTCTCACATAGTCGTTGGTGAACTGCGTCGTTCTATTCTGACTCCTCCCGTGCGCTGTTCAGCAAGCTAGCCGGTGTCGATGATTGATGCGCCGGTATTCCAGACAAGCTGTGGGTCTTTCATCTCTTATATTTGCAGCTTTTCCCCCCTGATGTGGTTGCTAGCAAGCTCTGGCGGTCCGTATGCGAGGTTGCACCACCCATTCGAGACTTATGCGCGAACCAACTGTCCATTCACTTGAGACCTCGCGAAGGCCTTGGTGCATCCAGGACTCTCCAACAGCAGGAGCACGAGCCCAAAAGGCCCGCCAGTGGTCGGCCTTTGTTCGATGAGGAGCCTGCAAACCTTTACACAGAGGAAGTGCTCATCGGGCAGGCAGCGGCCAGGAATCTCCTAATTCTTTCAGCGGACTACGCAGTGTCGTCGGCCTTCGACGCCCTGTCATCAGGCTGCAATTGCCATACTCATATGGATGCTCTTGTTGCAATGGAAGTCGCTCACAGCGCTTCTCAGACGGTCCAGTGGAAGGGAAGCGTACCCTTCTTACTCGAGTGCGGTGCAGGTTCCGTCTCATGGCCAGGGTCTGTTAGCCAGAAGGCCGATGCGTGCTCAGGGCGGCAGCAGCCGCCCGAGGTGGAGAGGCAGGGATCGACGGTCGTCGGGAATCAAAAATTTGTGGACTTCACATTTCTATCGAATGAAGTTACGAGGGTGACCGGCGAGCTGGAGGACGTGTGCATCTGCTTGGATGAAGTGACTGTCCAGCGACTTGTGTGGGTAAGCGACGCATCCGGAATTCCTGTAGCAGTGTGTTGTGTGATATCGGCATTGTGATTTTTTCGTGGAACTCTTCCTTAGTGGACTGTTTCCACGTTCTACGTAAAGGTAGACGAGCCAGAGGCTGGACCGCAGCTGTGACACACGGTAGACGGGTGCAACGCCTTCGGTAGATATCTATATCAGATGTCGTGTCTGGGATGTGCCTCAAGATGATTCCATGTGGTGCTTCCGTAAGGGCGTGGCCTGCTGCGGTGGCTGATAAATAGTTACAGGGTGTCAAGTCTTTACTCTGACGAGACCGCTATTCGAACTGTGGCGATTCTCGTTCCAGTTCAGCTAGCGAGCGTAATCGGCTTTAAAAAAGTCGTTCTTGCGAGTCACGGTGTTGACGGCGTACCAGAAGAACAGATTTGTTCGCGTCTAAGACGGCAACGAATTTGGTACGTAGTGTACGGTCAGCTTCTATTCCTGTTGTCCCTCGTTATGTGTACCTTCTAACCAGGGAGATGCCAGCGTCGCTTTGATATCCGGCTCAGCATCGGTTCCGGAGTACTACATGCAGGAGCTACGAACTGGAGATGAAAGACACATTAACGTGCATCGGACGAACGCGCACCGACAGAATCAACAGGTCTCACTGTTCCAGCCTTCCAAAGACCAGCCCAATGATGGTACTTACAACGCAAATGGTGGGCTGCAGTGCGCGCGGACTGTGCTTTCGGATGCAAGCAAGGAATGGGAGACAGTCTCCCTAGGCAACCCGCACTGCACTCAGCAAGCTCTCTTTCAGCCTGTTTACGGCGCGCTCTTGAAGGCAAGCCTTCTGCTGATTCTGCTGCCTACAGTAGTTGTGAGATCCGCGTCAAACGAGGCGGGCCACGGCACCTCACCGAGGCCGTCTGACAGCGGCGCTGGTGCTCCTGCAACGTACAACCCTCGTTGCTTACGCACAAGTCTCGAACTCCTCTGCTGGTGGGTTCAGCGTCTAGACGCGAAACTGAGGAAGACGACCGAAACAGGAAGCGCGGCTCACTGGGTGTTGTTGGCGATCTCTCATCGACTCACCGAGTTAGCCAATGCGATTCAGCCGGCACTAGCAACAGAGAGCGCTGATGAATTGGCGGCAAGCCGCCAAAACATTCGTGACGGACTCGACACAGACTGGAGGCAGGCAACTCAGCGTTCACAGAACGAATCTCCACACGGCGTTGTCAGGGTAGAAAATGACATCGACGATTCTGATCTGCGCACACGAGGGCTCAGAAGCGTGTCGGCTCCAGACCACGGATGTGCAGAATACAACAACAGGAGGCCGAATGCCCGAGAGGCCGCAAGCAGTTTAGTTGACACGCTTCTGTTTATGCTGCCTGGTTTGAAGCGGGGTCCGTCAGAACTACGCCATGCCCCAGTCTGAGTCGCAAGGGGTATAGGTGTGGCTTCGCTGTGTTTGGCTCAGAAAATGAGAAATCAACTGTTCACGAGCGGTCGATAGGACTGCAGACGGGGGAGAGAAGTGTGCTCGACTACACAACACGGCAGACCCGTGGGGAGGGATCGGATTCAGTGGTCTGCTCCGTGTGGAACTTTTATACCATGAAACAAACAAAAAACGGCATTTTGTGTTCCTGCAAATTGTGCCGGCGGCTTCTTTTCTGTTCCTTTCATGTCAACATTGGCGGTGTGCCTTTGCCCACTGGCCAGAACGCCAAACGCTGAGTTTATCACGAGGAAGGCTTCTTGTAATCTACCACCGACAATGCGGTGTAATTCGCTGGTCCGACTGTCGCTTGCGGTCTTAATCATACACGATCTCACACTCTGACGCACTGTCGCCGAGTCATCGGTTCACTTTGTCATTTCAGTCGTTCCTTCTGCACGTCAAACAACTCATGTATGAGACTTTAGAATCAACCGCAGGTAAAAATTATATGGCAGTGTTGAAGTACTGAGAAGACGCTGAGGAATGTCCAGGCCACTTGTAGCAAGGAAACGTCTGGTGGTTGTCTGTACTGTTCGCCTAGTGAAACACAAATGCCACGCAGCCGACCTATCGAGCCGCACTACTTAAATTCTGAAGCCAGCCGCTTTCGACAGAACAAGCGGCTGGCTTCAGACAGTCGACACTACAGAAGGCATCGTTTCCGTGAGTTTTCTGATTTCTGCCGTCAGCTGTTCCGCCCACTGGGATCCTGGTTATGCATCACTGCAGCTCATCCAAATCTCACTTTTTGCGGCGCAAACGCGAACTGCAACGAGCTAGACGATTTCATCACAGAAAGGGGAGCCCCTTGCAGCTTCCAGAATCTTTTGTGCTACACCCAAGCGGATTATACTAGCGAAAGTGGAGGTTTGATCTCGCTTAGAGAAAGCATCTTCTATAAAAGCTTGGACTCAACATCCGGTTCACCAAAAAATTGATCCACACGACGCATAGTGACACAATGTTGTCAACCAGAAAAGCAGTGTACCTTGCTCCAAACAGAGGTCTTGAGCGAAGTCTCGCGCCAACCGGGCTGCGAAATACTGCACCAGATAGAAAATCATCCAAAAAGTGTCTCAGTCCTCCCTCCAAGCGACCACACATCCGCAGACCGTTTGGTAACAAGAATACCACAGCAACTGAGTGGCCGACCTCGACTCTAGCGCCGTTTCACTGAAAACGTGGAAAGCATCGAAACAGCAAATTCTAATATCGTTCATTTCTCTGCTCACACGATTGGTCTCTACACCGCTCGTTTGTGCCACTATCGGATTGAAACGGCTCGTACGACTTGTTCGAGCCGTAATCTGAATTCGTCTTCCCTCCGCAATGTTTGAAAATCCACGGCAGGCCTGCACGACGTACGTAGGTCCTTTTCTTGGAGCTTTTCAGCGTAGACAACCGGAGAAAACGTGAGATGGATCCAGCCCCCTGCTGTTTGTAACGGAGGCCGTTGTCGAAGGAAAAGGTCGTACACCTAGAAAATGTCGGGACTGTCGGGGAATCCGCCTTCCGCTTTCGCTTCCCAGTAGCCTCCCTATTTACCACAGCAAGAAGACAAATCTAGTATGATGTTTGTCGGAAGGGCGTCTACAGCATGTACACCTCTATGGCTCCTCAATGTCACCGCCACCTCTCCCTCTTCGCCTCATACGATTACGAGGGCAGCGCCTGCTCCGCAGTACTGGATTGGTGCACAGTTCCATTGTGCATTGTCTTCCATAGCATTCTTCACAACTGTACGTGGATACATCTTCTATAGTTGACCACCAACGTTCTGCAGGGTTTCGTGTAGCAATGAATCCTGCGTCTCTCAGGCGTCACGACCGATAGATAAGCCGCTGGTCTCCTCTCTTTGACGAATGCTTGATACGCGACTGCACACGGCCTTTCCACAGCCCAGAGCGTGACTGCAGGCCGATCAGTCAGTGTACCATAGCTCAGACACGCTTTCTGCAAATTGCTGGTGATCCTGTGAAGGTCACACTTTAACCTCAGACGGTTCGTCTCCTTGTTTGGCATCTCCAAGGTTCGCACCGAAACGAAAAAATACCCGATAGGCCGACAATAGGGAACATGCAAGCGCCCCTTAAGACACAGCAGCAACGCGAGATAAGAAAGACAGGCACGGGTGTCTGGACGTGTCTCGTTACCTTGTAGATCCAGACGGACTCGTGAGTGATGGGGTCTTCTCCTTTAGCGAACCAGAGAGGATCGTAGTCCTCTTCGCCTCGGGGCCGCAGGCGAGCAGCGCTTCTGAAAGACACGGGAGCGAAAGCTTTCAAAAACAGAGAGTACGGGACGGGAATAAAATAAGGAAAAGAGGCAAGAGTTCCACACAGTCGCCTGTCCAGGGAGTCCCTTGAAGTGCGACCCTTTTCGTTAAAAACTGGTCCCAAGAACGCGTGTTTTGCAGGATGAATAGATGTTTGACACCATCACGACGCAGCTATTGGAAAACGGTGGATTTCGCGCCTGCATCTCCGAAGTCACATCAACCCGCCGTACCTCTGTTTCTCTTCAAGGCGCGTTTTCTCCTCAATCGCTTCTTCCACACGCCCCTCTTCATAGAGCTTCTGATCGGGGCGGAAACGCGAATCGGTGGGAGCCACCACGGCGCCCTTCTCGGGGTTGTACTCGGCAGTAACTTCGTTCAGCTCCATCGTCAGGTACCTGCAAAAAACATAAGGCCCGAGACAAGCCAGATGCACTCACGCGCGGTTGATAGTCACCAGAGGGCACACCGGCGTCAAAAGCCCTCGGCATCTGTAAGGAGCATTTACGTGCTATCCAGTGTCATAGGCGAGATACTCGAAAACCACCATTCTTTAGCGGTTATAGTAACCACTGTGTTTAAGAAGCGGTCAACCCTTTCGATTCTCTCCACGTTGACGTTCCTATGTCTAAGACGCTCGCACCCGCTGCTGCTCACTGAGAAGAGAAAGAAATCCCGTAGTCGTTTGCTACCTGCTGGGTAAGGAAAGCCACGAAGATACAGGGAGGGTGATACAAATAAGAGAGACTCACCCAAAGCCGTAATAGGCGTCTGAGTGCGCAGGGCGAACCGCTGGCCGCCATACCAATCGCCGGGAGCCTTCCTTTACAGGCACGGTGTCCCAGAATCCTGCAAGGCGGCCCAGGCAGTGGGAGACGTCAAGCCCGCATGCAAGTGGAGAAAGGTGGTGTTAAATCCGACGGAGAACAGAGGAAACATGCACATCAAGATGCCTTTCCGACTTCACGTGTCGAATACCCCCTTCCGCCTCCCTCTCTCGGGATCTCATCCTAGACCAAACAGTGGCCTCGTGTCTATCTGTCCTCGTTTGTCTTGTGCCTTCTGAAGTGGTATGAATCTCAGGTCACAGCATGCACACGCCTGGACCTCAAGCCTCCGCAATGCCACACGATACGTGATCTCAGAAATGGTTCTTCGCCCATCCTGGAGACAAATTTTAATATGACAGAAATGCAGCCTCCTCGCGTCTTCGCTATCCAGTACCACATCTGGTACCTTGGCTACTCGAGGATACTGCATATCTGACGTAGCTCTAGAAGGATTCTTGGTACACCATTTTACCTCGCCGTTGTCTTTTTCTCACCTTGAATGAGATGCTGGAGTTTGTTATCTGGGCTGTCGGATGGCGGAGGACCCTCAGAGCGCCAGTAGTCCCGCATCGAAGAGCCTGGGACTTGAGGCGGCGCGTTCGGAGGCAACCGACCCTGCTCATATTCCTCCACATACAATGCATGCGACCAGGTGCCTGAGAGGCGATACACGGGCCGGCCGGCAGCGGAGAAGACGATCGCCCGAATCATGTGCATCGATTTGTCCAGCCTGTAAAAAAAGACTCACCAGCGAGGGAAGGCATAAGCTATGGATTACTCGTCTCACCATCGCTATCAACAGCGAAGCACTGCGACTACTCAGATGCCAGCAGTCATAAGAACATGGCTGTCTCTGTCTTCGGGATAACTGTAATGCGTGTGCCTGGAAAACAGCACGCCAGCAAGGAGCGACAACAACTGGAATGCGGAGAAAACGCGGCGCTCAAAGAGCACACGAGGTACATGCCGAAGAATGCATACACATGCAGAAAAGAAGGGCAGCATAGGAGCAATCTGTAGATTCCGTACCAGCCTTTGCGGAGGAACTGAACAATGCTGTAGTCGCCCTTCTTCTGGTTTTGAACCAGTGTCGTGCCGTCTCTGAAAGCAGTCTCCCAACGCCGAAACACGATGCAACTTTTCTACCCACAAAGCTCACTGTAGCCAATACTCACACATGTATATATCTATATATATTAGAGTGAGAGGGAGAGACTCGAAAATATAGACGTCAGTTTGTGTGTCCTTTTTCCGGACGAGCCCACGACAGACAGTACGCATGGATACACACATAGGCATATATTTAGAGAAAGACAGACCGAATGAAAGAGAGAAATACATATGTATATACATATATACATGCATGCGCACAAACATGCGCGTATACACGGAGATGTGTACCTATGCATGTGCATCTATGTGAATGTGTTTCTCCTTGTACGCAAGTGGATTCACCGCTGATTCATTCGATTGTCGGCACTCTGTGACCATCGTCGCCATGTGTGTTCTTGTTCTCCACCAATTGTGCTTACACCTCCGCCCAGAGTTTTCCCCAGATGACGTTGTGGACGAGGAGCTTGACGCGGCGATAGGTGTAATGGTCGTCAACTCCTGGAAAGACAACGTGTACAGTGCCGGGCGTCGTTACCTCCAGCGACTTGCCAGTAAATCTGTTGCGCACCACGACGTCGCCCCAGCACAAAAGCCGGTCGTTCGACACGTGGTACGCCGTTCGCGGGGGGTGGTGTCCCACCTGCAAACAAGTGGAAGAAAAATACCTGCCCTCACGGATACAGTCGGAGAAAGCTACCCAAATACACGCGCGTACGCCGACCTAGCAAACAGTCCATAAGCATATATATATATATAT
>AVCM01000297.1:0-12578 GCA_000447165.1 Hammondia hammondi
CGGTCCACTGAATCGCCGGACCGTGCAACTTGACTCGTCGCTGAGCAGTTCGTCGCGAATGTGCACTTCCTACATCGAAAAGATTGTTGAGCTCTTGTGGCCTTTGCGCTTGCTTGCGAGTTTTTCCAGCCTGTCCTTGGGGTTAGCGTATGGTGCACTACCGGCGGCTCTCGCAAGTGTCTACGTTGATGCAACAACTTGAGGTGGTCACTGAAATTCTCACCGGATGATTGCTATCAGGAACCACTGCTGTTTTTTGAGAAGTCAGCGTGCGTGTGGCGGGTTCACCCTGCTCCAGCACAGCGATATCCGGTGGCGATTCGGGTAGGGGAAATCTACCCACGTTGCCAATCCCAGGTACACCGGCTCTAGCATTTCCAGTGTATAGCTATTGCTTTTTCTTGTGAGGCAGTGCCCACTTTTGAACCCCTTCAGCTACGTCTACAGACATGGTCGATGTGGACGGAGAACTTGTCAAGGTGGAGGAGACGAGGAGGAAGGTGGAGAAAGAGTTGGAGGAGATCAGGGATTTGGAGAACCGAATTCGAAGCAGGCAGTTAGAGTATTCAGAACGACAGCGAAAGTCAGAAGATGACAGAAACTTGAATGAGACACGGACGAATCGTGGTAGACTTCTGTCAGACGCTTTAAGCCTGTACGAAGGCGGCGACGTGAGATTTGATCAGAGCCTTCTGATTGATGCATTCGGAGATTCGGAGATACAAATTTCACAGAGTGCCATCAGCAACCTTTTCCGGTGGCTAGAGAGGACAGATATCAACAACGATGAAGACGCGAAGGACGTGACCTTGCAGCTTTTGAGAGCAACATTAGCGGTTTTGAGTGGCCTCCGAAAGCATAAATGGGTGGAACTGGTGGAGTTGCACAAACAAGTTCGTAATTCGTTACCAGCCCGAGACGACAGTGGGAAAGAACCCACTGAGAAACGGAATCGACTCTTGAACCATATCGATGATTACCTTGTTATTCTGGAGCGATTGCGACGCTTACATTGGAAGGAGGTCGAATATTTGGATAATTTCGGCTTGCAGTTGCAGGGTGGAGCTTTCTCTCATGACAAACCGCTGCAGGACTACATGCACGCGACACTGCTCAACCGCGGAAAGACATATAGTGGTCGGTACGGATTTCACAATCGGAGTATTTCGACCTTGGATCAGCTCCGTCGGTACTACGTCGATCTTCGAGCGAGTCAGCACACTACAACGAATGTAAGACTCTGGGAGGACCTGCGACTTGTGCTTGCAGCGTACGACGGGTACAAAGCTTTCACTTACGTTTCGGAGCTGGAAGATGGCGTAGCCGCAGGGTTGTGGCCTGTGCATGCGCTGCCACTCTTCTTATACTAAAGCTGCGAGAATGTAGATGATGCTTTTCACTGCGCAGCTGTGGAGTGCTGTCGCACCGCTGCTTGTTCCTCTCTCCATGTGGAAGTGCGTACGCCAGTTGGTAGAATTCATCCGGTATGTGTTCCACGTCTGCTGACTAACTCGCGTGTCGACAAAGGGTTCACATTTAGACTGAAGTAGACATGCAACATGTGCTAGAGTCCACTGAAAATGTGAGGTCTCTGCAGACCTCACTACGATTTGTACTTTATTTCGGATATCCCTACCGACTTTGCAGCTTACGGAAGGATGAGGAAGAGTGTAGTATCTGGAACGATGTTTCCATGCTCTTCTACAGGACGACCTGCTGCATTGATGCGCCAGATGCGCGTATGCAGAACCACTAGTAATCAACGAGCACGTAAAATCGGTGGGGCACGGAAGATGAAGCCTCGCTGAAGACTTTTGAAGACTGTTGTGCACCGTGTAAGAGGCATTCATCTGCAGAGTGATACCTTGGCAGAAGTTATGGGCCAATCGCGTGGGGTGTAACATGCCTGCTCTCTGAATCGACATATGGGAACAGTCATAGAGCCGGAAGTTGCTGCATACGGGTTAAGATGTGATAACCACACAGTAAACGGAAATTTATCGCCTATGCCAAACAAGAAATCACATTCACCCGCAATTGTACGCCGTCACGGGACTCTTCAGGCGGCCCTTCGGTTACCGCACGCCAGAACTGTCAGCTCGTTGCCCCGACCACGGCTGGAACGGCATGCCAATCTCTTCATGCTCAAACCGGAAGCTTGAGCATCGTCGAAGTTCCGGGAAGGACACTCTCTAAATTTCGCGGCGTCCGCTGAACAGCTTTGGCTTATCAGACAGTGTCAGATATTGCAGTGATATTCCTCTCGAAGTGTGTTTTGACCACGCTGGAAACGAAGTGACGTCAAGCAACACACATCGGCCAACCGCGTGGCGACAGCCTTTAGGTATAGCCGTACTTGTAGTTCGCTCTGCAGCCCCCGCACGCTTCCCACATCTTCCAGAAAAAACACTACTGCAGCCTGTCACAGTAACTTCTACTGGGAGCTCCATATGACGTAGCGAGCCGGTTGAGCCGTGGCGATCGTCCCACCACGCGAGGAGTGGTAGCGTAGCGCTTTAGAGACACTGGTATGTTAACTGGCCGTTTTTATCGGCTTCCGGTGTGCGTCTCGGTGCAATAAGGTCCCGAGCAGTTTTCTTCTAGATTCGCTTGCAGAACTCTGGAACAGGTATGACTTGTGTCGGATGCAGAATGTTCTTACGTAGCTTCGAAGACTTCCAATATATTGGGCGCAGGGAGCTTCTGGTGAATTGGCAAGTGCTGTCACACTCCTCATGATATGCTACCGTGGCATGTTGCAAGCCAGTGCAGTTTACGGGTCCACGGTTGACGCGTTAGTATAGATGAGTTAAAGACGAGGATCAACACTCTGAATGAATTCGAAGTTTCCTCGGACTGGATATGGTCGGGAGCTTCGTTTATTGGAGATCTACGTATGGGCTGCGGCCGTGGGTGCAAAAGCGCGTGGCAGCAAGTGATCGTCGCTGAATGAAACCCCCCAGCTGCGTTGTGGACTGCATATGTGTCTGACTTTTGAATTGAGAGTATTGTCTCGCCTCACGTGCGGCAGGACTGTGGAGAAACGGATACCGGAAGGTCCTATCGGCTGGGTGAAGAATTGTGAGGCATGATGGGGGACGCATCAAACGAGCTAGCGAAGGTGGAGAAGGAGAGAAGAAAGGTGGAGAAGGAGTTGGCAGATATCAGAAGAATTGAAGATAGCATTCGAGAAAGACAGATAGAGTATCTGGCACCCCGTAGAAAGTCGGAAGAGGAGAAGAGAATAGAAGAGGTCGTATTGAACAGCGGTCGACTTCTTACCGACGCTTTGAGTTTATATGGGGGTTCAAAAGTGAATTTTGACCAAGACCGCGTTAGCGGCGACTTCAAACACTCTGAAAGAGCCATATCGAAGGAGGCTATCGGTACTCTTTTTCGATGGTTGGACAAAGCGGACGAGGAAACGGGAGCTAACGAGACCCATAGAAACCTGAATAATTTAAGGGGGACCTTGGCCGTCATGAGCGGTCTCAGGAAACATAAGTGGGTAGAGTTGGCGGAGCATCAACAGCGGATTCGCGATTCCCGACCAGCGAAAGGCGAGATCGAGGTGCCCACCGAGGAACGTAACAGATTCCTGAAAAACGTCGATGATTACCTCGTCATCCTTGAGAGATTACGGCGCCTCCATTGGAAGGAAGTTGAGTATCTAGATGATTTCGGTCTCCAATTACAGAACGGCGACTTCCCAGATGACGATACACTGCAGGACTACATGTATACAACACTACTCGACCGCATAAAGACGTACAATGGCCGTTACGGATTTCATAACCGAAGTATCGCGTTGCTTGACCATTATCGTCGCTATTACATCGACTTGCGCGCGGAACCTCGCTCTGACGCGACGACAAAGGCATGGGAAGAGCTGAGACTCATGACGTCCGCGTTTGATGAGTACAAGTCTTTCATCCTTAACGAAGAGCTGGAGAAGGGCGTCCTTGCAGGATTGTGGCCCGAGCATGCCGTCCCCCTGTTCCTGTACTAACCTCACGAGAAACGGGTACTCCGTATTAGTATACGGGGGTTGGCAGCAACAGTTGTGCTTTCACATGCCGCCGTTCCTGCGATGACAAAACATGTTAGTAAGCCCTACGTAACGCATGTTGATTTTACACAGTCGCCGACGTGGTGTTTGTTCCCGAAGAGCCAGCATCGGACTGGGCCGTCAGCGAGTTGGTGACTCACGCAGTGCATGGCTTGTTGGTGGAGTTCGGTTGTGCCGTCACACAGAGGTCACATATCTTTACTGATGCACAGAACTCAACAAACACTAACACAAGTTCAAAAGTTGCAGCGGAGCTGTGACTCACGGTTTCTGGTCTCTTATTCACCCGCGGCGACTGAGTGACTGCCACTCTGCGCAGAGCACATCAGAGAGTAGAAGGAGGAATCGCCAGAGATGTCGAATCGCAGTCATGATCCAATAATCAGAGAAGCGGTGAGTTTCTTTCCGTTAGACATACACCAAATGGTTCGCGCGTGTCCCAGTGGCTCTTGATTGATCACGAGCGCAGGCATTCACTTGAGGTGTCTTCACTTGTGGCGATACAACGTTACAAATCTGTTCTGCTGCAACAGTGTTAGGTGTAGTCCGTTGTGTGCTGTGCCCCAGTACCTAACGGACTTACATTTAAAATGATGATCGTGTAAGACAATGGAACTTTGATCTCCAGTAAACAAAGACAAAGATCTAAACCAGTAGTTTATCTCGTAGTACATACACCCCAGAAAAAGCTAATGAGTAATCCTGTCTCAGAGCGGTCGTCGGTTGTCAAAGTACGATTGTACCGTGACAACAGTAATCGGCTTACTACGTTCAGAACATAACCGATGAGGAAAAATTTTAATGTCGTAGATTACTGAAATCCAACGCTTTCTTACGCAGTCAGGTGGGGTGGTGATGTCTAGCACTCATAGAGAACGGACATCCAAGATTCTGTGTAAAGCGTAACAAAGTCGTCAAGTGAGTAGTAGTTGTTTTAGCAACTTATATATACGCATAGCTGTGCCGACTGTTTTCCGGTGCTTACAAGAGGGTACACAGTCACGGACACGCACAACAGAATCTGTTTCTCATTTGATTCGTCGCTGCGCATGCATAGAAAAAAAGAGAGATTTCGTCATCTATTGAGGTTGACAGTGTTGTCAAAATGGCATACGGCTGTTTTCTTTTTGCTGATGACTTCCGCGCTTACGACAAGCCAGATTAATTACGGTACTGTCCTCCGATACCAGCACCTCGCTCAGCAGAGTACGAGAATGAAGCTGTTCAACGTGCTGGTGTGAATAACTCATCAGATCGGTTGTCGGGTAACAACTATCGAAAATATTCGTGCGAAAGGGAAGTCGTTGTGGCTGTAGTGGGACTGTAATTCATATATCGTGGAACACAAGAAATACGTTCACCTGGGTTTAAGTATGCATGTGGTGGTTGTAAATACACAGCCAATCTGAATTCGCGCTGACTGTTGTGGTGACACGGTGAACCGTTCCGCCATGCACGGAAACATACATCAACGTTTGCGGTGATTGTTAGTCTCTTTTTTAAGTGTACGTTGCGTGCGGTGCCTGGACACCTAATCTTTTCATATGTTTGTTGTCCTCCTTTACAGGCGCTTTAGTGCCTGGACATCTAATCGTTTCAGACGTTTGTTGTCTTCTTTTGCTAGCGCTTTTGAGGAGACATTGCTACATTGCCAAATATTTGCGAATGTTTCGCTGTTGCCGGCGTGCGTCCAGAGTCAAGCAGCTTCCTTCTCCCT
Organism: Hammondia hammondi; assembly: GCA_000447165.1. Lineage (NCBI taxonomy): Eukaryota > Apicomplexa > Conoidasida > Eucoccidiorida > Sarcocystidae > Hammondia > Hammondia hammondi. Next base: position 5,787 of record AVCM01000297.1, read on the forward strand.
CCATTTCAACAGAGGAAAAGGCGCCTGGCTTGTGTTTTCAGCCGCAGGCAAGAAAAAGCGGTTTTCTCCCCCGCCCCCCAAGCGTCGATAGTTTTCGGAGGCAAAATCTACTTCGTTTCCGCAAGCGGCTGCGAGACTAAGATGCGTCTGCCCATAGATATCAGTCAGAGAGGCCGAAAAATCTGTTCCCTTTTGCGCATGCTTATAGTTTGAAACCGATGGCATCAAAATCCAGCATGTTTTCCCAGGCAGAGTCTTTTCTACACCCGTTTGCAGAAGCGTTCAACTCACGCACACTTCTTCAGCTGCCGTGCTCATCACTGTTGTCTCGCTATGGGGCGGGAATGTTCCTCCCCTGCGTGAACTACTTCATTAGACATTCGTTATGGCAATGTCTTGTGGCGACGTCAGAGACAGGCGAAAAACACTGTCTCCGTCTTTCTCAAGTTCGTCTTTCGAAACAACTTTCACGATCCGCAGCCGTTCATACTTACTGTTCAGACTTTTGCCCATCTGGATGCCAGCAGTATTACCGGCCAAACAGGCCGCTCTGCCCAAAAACCAATGGGCACTCCGCGATCTGGCGTCCTTTTCTTGTTCCTGCAGGGAGTTCGTCACTCACTGTAACCTATTGTTTAGCCGTCAATCATGGAAAACTTCCCCGAAGCCACCGAACACTTCCATGTTTGGTGGATCCTCCTTGACGTGTCTGTCTACCGGTTTTATTCCTTTGAACGCTCCGCGCCGAGGAAAGAAAATCGTTTGCATGGGGTCAGATGAAGTGCCTACCAGAACAAGCTTTCAAGGGAGAGGAGAAACGTCTAGGGAGTTGATGTTCTTTCGGTGTAGCGTGCCAAGGCGGAAGGGATACGCCAATTTTCCTCGACCTACGGGAAAAAAGGATGGAGTGGGGTCCGCTGAAAGAAAACAGACGAGACAACCGTTTTCCTTCTTCACGCCTGTGTCTGACACGACACAGGTGTTGCCTCCCTGTTTTCCACCTCCGCAGCAGTCACCACTTCCAACCATTCTGTTGCCACCAGAACCATCAAGTCGACGGCCACGGGCTGGTCGGGATTATTCTGAAGATCGCAGTTCAGACACCGTGTTTACAGGCATTGATACCAACAACGATGGGTTCGTTTCGAAGGAAGAATTTCGGAACTGGTACAACACCCATGTGTTGCCGCGGCTACCTGGAGATTTACATGTGCCTGAGAAGTCTCCGTCTGAGGACAAAGCCGACCCACCTGTGATGCGTGATGATTGCACGACGCAGCAAAATGCAACCGAGAAAATTCCCAGAGGAGACTCATACGTGGACAACCGCACCGCCATGTTAGTCGCTCTCTGGTCAGGTGCGCCTTTCCTCGGCTTCGGCTTCATGGACAACTGGTAAGGAGTGACGGACTGGATATTTCAACATAATCACTGACGGGAAAGCTTTCGGTGATAGAGGATTCCCTGAGCTTCAACGGAGAGCGGAGATGTCTTGCCGTCCTCATATGAGGAAATGCACTGATAAATATACGTAGTCAATATAGATGAAGCCCGGATTCATGGGGATGGCTTTCACCTCCAGTGATATACGTAGCGACACCAGGAAATGACCGAGTACACACGTAATTTCGCTGGACCAGCTATACATCCATCTAATACAGTGCGACTTCAGGTGTTATGAGGCGTCTGGTTAGAACACGTTTATCGAAGGGGCAACAGTCAGCTATGGGAAAGACTTTATTCACCCAGTGAGTTGGGACACTCGGAGTGTTGTTATGAAAGAGGATATCGTTTTGGTGCCGTCTCATGTATCCCCCTTCAGCTTGATGCTCCTTTGTGGCGACCTTATCGACTCCTATGTGGGCGCCTTTCTGGGCGTCACGACGCTTACAGTAAGGTCCCTTTTGCCTGTCTGCTTAAATACATTCCAGGAACAGAGAACGCATTTTGCTATTCTCCATACAACACCTGCTCTTCTCGATATTACACTTACAAGTATCGCTGAGGACGCTTCAGCCTCTCTTCGCCTGGTGAAACTGCGGCCGATTCGACGATGCTCTATCTCTCGCAGAAATGCATGAAATGCGAGTAGGCGTATAGGAACTTTTCCAAATGCCCGTCCAGAGGAGGTGCATTGCCGTTTTTGATTCACCAGTTGTACCGTACGAACGCGTCTGCCGTGCACACTCATCCGCGGACCTCGTCTGCCTTTAATATAAAATACTTGCGTCTCTACAAGTGAACATCGAGAGCGGTGAGCATTTCTGACTCTCCTTCGCTTCTTTGTTTTTCTCATGTTCACAGGCAGCAGCATTAGGGAATTTGTTCTCTTGCACAAGCGGAGTCGTGACAGGACGCTGCGTGGAACAAATTGCATACCGAGCTGTTTGTGAGGCCGATTTACGTTTGCCTGTCCTACCATCACTTTGAAACAAAACTGAATTGTACAATGAATCCACAAGCACTAGTATTCTGGTTATTTATGGCGTCAGGCGGAATAGTTCCAGCCGGGCTGCTCATGCTGGCAACCAGTTCACAGCCCGTAGTACTTGCACCGGCCACGCATGACGCTTTCCGATGTTCGCTGTGTATCGAACAATCGGCATTTACACTGAGTTTGCCATCGAGCTCTTGTGGATTATGCACGTTTGTCTAGACCCGCGCGTCCGCAGAGACGATTTCCGCCGTCTGTCCGTCTTTGTTGCTACAGGCGTTTCCCCGAATCACTCGATCACAAACATCTTTGTTTTCAGCCCTCAAAAGGTCTTTGAAGTGTTTGTGCATGCAGTGCCGAGTATATTTGCTTTGAGTTTTGTTTCTTATTGTATACGAGCCATCCTGGTAACAAACGGAGTAGATCAACACGTAATGGTGTATCATACCGGAATTCCGGTGATTATGCGTTATTCGAAAACCGTGTATTTTTGAGCCTTTCTCCTCACTAGCTGCACCGTGTCCCACAAACGCTCTTTTTTTCTACTCTCAGGGTTTCCGCGTGTTACCCTGAACGCGGGTCAAGTAGGATCCCAGCGCGCCTTACGGGCACACACCTTCGGCGCTGTCGTAAGCCTACCGACCTTGTAACACGAAAACTCCGGTGGCTTGTTGCTCTACAGGCTGAGTTTGTGAACTGGGGGTATATTGCTTGTGAAGACAAAAAGGCAGACTGGTTTGTGGATGGTGCTTATTGCAGTACCACACTTTGGATTAGGATATTTGTCACTACGAGAATATGAAACATGTTGGCTGAATAAGCTACCGCTGTGGGGTCCAACTAAATGAGACCTACGCTATAATCAAGGAGAGCTCGACTTCGTTCAGGCTTTTTTGCTGTGCAACTGGGAAAGTGGTGAAAAGAAAGTACTTTCACAGTCCGAGTACACAGAGATTAATGGGAAGAAATTACTTATAACGAGAGAAAGGGGGGTGAAATCAAGCCCCTCTCACAAGAAGCGCTTTTGCTGAACACGGCACGTTCGCGATGACAGTACAACCCGCGCACTTTCTTTATCAGTGTCTCAAGTAGACGATGGTGTTTGTTAAAGGAACATGTTTTCCTCTTCAATTTAACGTCGGGTGCGTCGTAGGGAATATCACCTTGAGCTTGCGCTCGTGGGCCGGCAGGGTAGTGTGGATAGGCTTCTTGTTCTGTGCTGTTGCATTCATTTACTTGTCACCTTTTTCTTTGCGTCTTTTATTATTGTATTTTTAGCTTGCTCTTCTCAAAGACAGGACTCTAGGAGCAAGAAAGAACACGGTTTTCTTGCCCGCCTCTGCGTTTGTTGTCTTGTTTTTAGGCGGGGGTCTGCATAGGATGTACCCTTGGGATGTTTCCGCTTCTATTTCTGGGTATCAAAAGGAAAGAGTCCAAGCAGAAAAATGACGAAACGAACATAGACCTCTCCTCCCCTCTACAGGCAGTCGCTGCACCCAATGGCGGCTCTGCTGTGAAATAGGGAAGCCCTCCATCCGGTATTTCCATAGAGCAAGTTGTTGTACACAAACCGCTTGGTAAAGGCCTTGACACAACAGAAAGTGAACTTCACTTAGCAGCGCTGCACTCTCCTCCACGACAGAACTGATTTGATACAGGTTGCCACTATCCGACGCCCTGGCAAGACGCGTCCGGTTATTGAAGGAGAGCGGACACGCACAGCCTGAAGCCGGGGTTCATTCGTCTCAGAATCTCCAGTAGTTACACGCGACTCGATTCAGACGTGTTTCGCTCCTTGCTCTCCTCACCACCAACATGAACACTCTTCAGACTCCAAACACTTTTTGGATACTGGTTATTCTCAAAGGCAGTTTTTTTCGTCCCCATTGTGTTCAGTGGAATCACCTAGCATATAAACTGTGGCATTTCCTGTCCGCTGGCAGCGCGTGCTTTGTTTTCGCCCTGAGCACGGGAAAGAGCTGATCTGTTTATCCAGTGGCGACTTGGGACGACCATTGGCTTCCATAGGTGCCCAACGGCTGTGAGTGTCTCTTTCGAAAATGGCGATGGGGAGTCGCATTTTGGCTGTTTTGTTCCGGAGACTCCAGGCTTTGCGCTGGTGACTATTGTTGCTTGCGGAAAGAATACCGATTGAACGTGCGTTGTTCGATTCTCGGTAGAGGACCAGATAAGTAAAACCGCCAACGAATGGAGCCTCTCGGGTACTACTGAAGTCGCTGACGTTTCCCCTGTTTGCTTCGCGTGGCACATTCTGTCTGAGGATAGACTGAAGTACCATGGTGCTTTCACTTAAGTTTTGTAGGCTGACTCCGTTCTCTCCCACTTCTTCGCCCTTTAGAAGGAACTGAACCTACATAGATTCAACCCTCCATCCGCACCACTGTTTGCTAACCAGCACAGGAACTTCTGGCATTACTGGCAGAAATACCCGGAAATTTGCAAGAGGTTTCTTCGTCCCTTCGTTGACTTCTGGACAAGCATGACGCCCATATAGCCCTTTTACGTTTCCTTTTTTTAAATTAGGCGAAAACACTCTCTCCATACAGCGTTCCCATTCACGTGACGTCTTGTGTTCCAAGGGTCAACCGGTTTTCCTCGCTCTGTTAGTCACAACACTATGCAACCAACACTACAACACAATCTTGCGGCTGTGATCGCACCGCAACCTCCCACTCTCTAAATATAGTCCCTCTCTAAGCCGTCGAAACCCACAAACGAACCGGACGCTGTTCTCTCGTCTCTTCTTCCTCGTTTTCCCTTCGTAGAAGACAGGAAAATCCTCACTGGATATGTGCGCATTTACCGAAGTGATGCGGGATCCGCGGCGAGGTGGCGGGTCAACTCCCTTTGCCAGGGGTTGAGTCTGGCAGTGGACTTTTTAAGCGTAGAGACAATGTCAAGGTCTCCCTTTGGATAGAACGTGCCTACTCCTTCGTCTTAGTCCCTCAATTCTACATTTAGAATCCCTTTCAAACGCAACAAAAGCTTATATCCAAAACCCTCCAAAATCCGACGGTGTGTGACCTTTCCAGTGACTCTTGCCCGCTACAACCGTGCGCTCTTTTTCGTGGCTTGCCGAAACATCGAAAGCTTCGTCGCACGCATTACTGCTTTTTGGGCTTTCTTTTCCAAACACCCTCCAAGTTCTATGCGTTTCTTCAGCTTTTGCTAAGGCCCAGGCTGCAGGCTTAGCAGGCCACCTTCCGTCGTGAACTTGTTCGCCGAGTTACCAGCCTCACACCTATTTTCATTGCCTTTCTGGAAGGTCAATAAGGGACCCGCTCCACGTGCATTTGACCGCTCTGCAATGACCATTAAGTTCGATGTCTCGAAATCCTTCTGTTTTAATTTCCCCCAGAAGTGTCTTGAACCACTGTCTGTGTCCACTTTCTTTTTCGTCGCGCGTCCTCGGCGTTTCACCGTCCTCGTCTCGGCCTTCCGTCGCACAACTTCTTCATTCTCACAGGCGGTGTACTGCAATCATAAAGAACGTGGCTATCTGCTTCTCTTAAGCAGAGTCATATTCAGTCTCCTACGGCATATCATGTCAGTAAATAAAGAAAACTGTTTTGTATGTATCTCATAACTGTCGTCCGACCCTTTTCCCCCATAAAATAGCCGCTAACGTGCAATGATTCGAGATACATTTATCTACCGCAGTTGAGTTTAATGCCCCGGTTTGTTCTTAGGGATGTACGAATGCAGGAATACATGTAGATTTTTGGAGCTTAACTATAAAAGATGTATGATTGTATGTGAATCTTACAATGAAAACCCGTACGTGCATACACACGTTTCTGTTTTCCGCGAAACGTATGTGTACAAACAAAGCGTTTGGAAAGTCGCTGCCTCTCTACAAATCACATGGCTTCTTTTACGGTCGCTACTCATTTTCTTTGTTTGACTCTTTATCTGCGTGTCACCATGTTCTACCCTCGATCCTCCCGAAAGTCCTTTCCCTGTGCTTGCCACTCTTGTTCTTTCAGAGCGTCATTTTCTTGCTGTCGCCGTCCGAACCTCTTTCTCTCCATTCTTGCTTTTCTTCTTCCCTGCCATGGTCTTACTACCGTTGTCCGGGCTTCCCTCTGTCGTTTCCAAACCGCTGCCTTCCCTCTCCTTTCCGCTGCAGCATGGCGTCTCCTGCTCTCCACGCTGGACAGCGCTTGCGCAGCCTCATGCAGAAGAAATGCGTCATGCTTCCTGGGGCTTACAACGGTCTCACCGCGCGCCTCGCGGCTGAAGCAGGATTTGAAGGAGTCTACGTCTCTGGAGCTGCTCTCAGTGCATGCCAAGGTGTCCCTGATATCGGCATTTTAGGTCTCGAAGACTTTACTCGA
>AVCM01000299.1:0-18147 GCA_000447165.1 Hammondia hammondi
TATATATATATATATATAACAATATTTACATAGATATGTGGCCACCGGTGACTGGGCGTATGTATCTATTTGTGCATGACGGCACCCTCCAGTATAGGCCGAGACACATCCACCCTCTGTACACTCGTTTCTGAATTGTGTGTACTGTCTGTCGTTTTGCATGGATCGACGAAGACATCCACGGGCTGGCAAGAAACGAACATGTCCAGGGAGCGATAAACAAAAGAAGGTAAAGCCCCAAGAAAAACAAATTCGTAGCCCTGGTTTTCGTCTGTTACTTATAAAACCCCATCGGGGTACGCTCTTGTAACTCTACATAAATGGTGTTTTTTCATCGGTCGTCAGAAGAGCGAAGGCTCATGCACAGTAAAAACGATTGGCCTGCAAAGAAGGCTTTTCCTTCTCACATGCTACGAAAAACTGAGTGCCTCCATTCAAGTCCGTGAGAATATATAGTTGTCCTGTTGTGTCGCACCGCGAATACTTGAAACGTGCCTGAACGTCGAGAGGACACGAACGACGGAAATCGTGAAACACAACTTTCTCCTCAAGGACGAGGCAGCAACCACACTTCGAGGTGTCGTTCTTCATTCCAAATAGCTCAAGACGTAACCTGTCATCCCTTAGAAATTGTCTGCGCCTCTCTACCCGTCCGTTTATATATATATATATATACACTCATGTAGATGTATATAGATGCATTGATCTCCAGGTCTCCGCATTCCATCTTGCCTCTCGACCAGTTTCGACGCATGCGTGCACGCAGACACTTTTGTTGGCCCCGAAAGCCCCACGAAATAGCCAGATTTCTCGATCTCTCACTTCACCTCCGATTCTTTACAAGAACAAGACCTTGAAAAATTGATGGGCTGCTACACATAGGGCTGGTCATACAAGGTAATTATAATGCTACAAGGACGCGTGACTGTCAATTTCAGAAACCAGGCCTTGAAAGACCGTGCTTGGTGCCGTAGGCCCTCGACACTTACGGAGTCTTCGACTTGCTTGAAAAGAGCGCCGACCTCGTTGACAACTGCAGTACACATCAAGTGAAAGCGACAAATACATAGAGGAGGCTGAAAAGTGGGGTGAGTCCGGAGCCCCAGCGCTTCAAAGGCACAAGTCTCGTTTTTTCCCTGCTGCGGAGTCGAGTTACGCCTCGCAGACTGTCAAAGGGAAGGCGCAGGGGAAGAAGCGCGAGCTCTACCAGGCTGCCCGTCCCCGGCTTATCGCGTAGCTCACCGATCGCTTTGATGATGGCCATTTCACTGGATTTGATGAGAACTTTTTTGTGGCTGCCTTCACCGAAGAGTGGGTTGAGGATGCTGTCGAGGATCCACTGAGGCTGTTTTCTCCGCAGTTTGCCGAGGAAGCCAACCTGGACGCGGGCATATTTGATTTCGTCGATGAAGTCCATGAATTTCTGGACGATCTCTTCCTTGGTCGTAACCCCAAAGTTGCCCTCGGCGCGTCTGTAGAACATGCCCGCGAAGGTGGAGACGACCAGGCGGAGGGGCATTTCGTCTCTCGCGCGCAGAGACCTGTCGTTTTCGCAGACGCCGGCTGCTGACAAGAGTTTCGCGTCAACGGGACACTTTTTCAAGGGCTTTCCCGCATTCTGCAGCATCAGCAGGTGAACAAATCGCCCGAACAGCTGCTCGATGGCCACAGCAAGAGACGAGACACCCTTGTGAAAGAGCCGAAGCATCATCTTTGTTCTCCTTCTCCGGACTGCGTTCAGCCGCTTTTGCTCCTCCCGCGAGAGCTCCTCGACAGGACTAGGCCAGTCGCCGTCACGAACGTCAGGCGCGAGAGTGAGACGTGCCTTTCCCCGCATCTCGGCGGCCACTTCTCGCGCGACGTCTGTCGAGTCTGAGAAGCTTGGAACCCCGAGCAGGTCCTCTGAGATCGACAAAAACGACGCACGAGGGCCGGACGGGGGCGCAAGGCGAGGAGCAACATGCAACGCAGGAAGCGGTGGCAGGTTACGGGGCGGAAGCGACACGGAAGAAGACAGGGACGATTCTGGAACATCCGTTGAAGCGTCGGACTTTGTGTCCCATGCTGGGTCTTCCGGCCCGGTCTCCATGTCCACCATCACCCACTCATCCCGGTTGGGATTCCACTGATGAAGGTGCCGCAGCTGAAAAAAGAGAGCTGAGAAGAAAAGGGGACAGCACATATAGTGCAGTCGACTCGCACACAGAGGCCGCCTACGGAGAAGAAAAAACTGGAAGCCAATCCACATGAAGGGCGACTCGTGGCAAGATTTCAGTACGGAGAGGCGCTTGAGAAGCGGTACAGCGCGGATACGAAGGCACACGAAGCGGGACGAACTGTGGCTTGACGATCGTGAAAATACACTGCTTCCGTTTTCCGCATTCCCCGGCTTTCCCCGGCGTCTTACCCAGCTTTGACAACCCCACTGAGGCTCGGTGCGCATTTTCTTGCAGGAACGGCAGGCGAAAAAGCTTGGAGGGGAAGGCACCCGTATCGTTCTCGACGTCGATGTACCCCTTGGCGTTTCGGAAGCCCTCCGTCGTTGAATTGTCTCCGGGGCTCCGATTGACATTCATGTTCACGATCACGATGGTGTACATCAAGAGCAACAGCTCTCCCACGTATTTCTTGAAGTTGAACTGACTCACATACGAGATCATGCCGTCCATCGCATTCGTAAATCTTTCCACACTCTTCCATGATGCGTCACACTGAAAAGTACACAAAACGCGGAAACAAAGCTTCATCCAGTGTGTCGTAGCTACAGGTTTAGATGTGACACACGCATGTGCATATGTGCCGACTCGTGCTCACAGTTGGAATTACAACCTCTCCGTTGGTAAAATGCGAAAATACTGATGCACGAGTTTTACGAGTTCGATATTCCGCATTCCTCAGGAAAACTGTACCCCTGGTAAATATGTGCAGCGCTTTTGTGTGTGGCTGTATGAAAACCCATACGTTGTTCTGTCTATACCAGAGACGGATGGAGGCGGGGTTTCAAATTCCAAATGTTCACCTTGAGTTCGACGAGAGGCGTCAGTTGCGTAGACCCCTGAAGAGCAACAGAAGACAAACAGACACCTCAATGCTTGGTGAGAAAACGAAATTTCGATTTCCTCAGGCGAGTGCGTACGCTGAGAAAAAAGGTCTCAGACACCACGCAGTCATAGTTCGCCGTGCGCGACATGAGAATCAATGTGCGCTTGGTTCCAAGCGGTCCAGACACGGATGTAGTATCTGAACTTCGATGTTTCCAAACCCTGCTGTAGAATCCCTTAGCTCATGTCGACCGTCAAATATTGTTTCACCGGTGCTGGTGGCTCTGGTCCCTCAATCCAGCACTCACGTAGCATTCATCGAGCTCCGGCCGGAACGCCAGGTAGTCCTCTTCCAAATGTCGCTGAATTTCCGAAGAGAATTCCACTGCTCCAAAGTTCACGCCGTGCTGAAAGGTAGCCTCGTGTGTGGTGGGAGCTATTGTTTTGAAGTCTTGTAGAGCCTGGTAGTTCACGTTTTTCAGTTGCCACAAGATGGCGAGGAGCGACGCTGCCTTGTTCATCGCCAGGAACGAAATCACATTCTGACCGACGCGATCACCTCGCACGCGATACTCTGCATCGGCGCAACACCACTTCTGAAACCACATGAGGGACGACGCAGGGCGGCTTCGAGCCTCCTGTCTGCGTACATAAGAGGGCAATCGCCTGTCTCGGAATTTCCTGTGACGGATGACTTTTCGGAGACCCGTCAGAGAGTAAAAATACCGCGGATCACATGGATGCCTGCGTATACCCACGTCCTCTATCCCTACAGATACATACAGGTACAGCTATGAAGATGTGCAGAACGCAGTGTATGTATCGGTCCCAATATTGAGTGTTTCATTATCGACAGAAATGTGGAGATGCGACCTTCGCGCCGGACATCGCCGCTGTCCTTGACCAGTAGCGCGAGAGTATAAACGTCCAGATAACGCTGCCTTCGTGGAGATAAGCCACGCTCACTTACGGTAGAATTTCATGAAGCCCAGGCGCATCCCTTTTTTCAAGGACCTGGCAATGGTGTCGAAGGCTTTGAAGAGGATATCGGTCAGCCGGGTGAGGCAAATCAGCCCAGTGGCAATGCCGATGAGACTTGTAGTGGCTGCAAGAGCTGGATAGAACATGTAGTTATAGCCTTTGACTGCCACAGTGAGAAGAGAACCAAAAAGTCCGCCTGGCAGGTGAAAGGCGTCGAAGACCGGGAGCTTGCTGAACGAAATACTCATATGGACGCACGTATCGATTATATGTGTCTCGTCAATCACGTACGAGTCGAAGCCGCCGTGGTAATCAAGAAAGGTCCCGACAATGACGCTGTACAAAGTCAGGCTCGCATCATGCCAAAGGCCGTCGAGAAATCCCCAGTAGCCTTCATCTGAACCAAAGGGACACACACACAGACTGTGCAGTCGCGAGACACTAGCTGGACGCACCAAATGCGCTCGTCTGTCTCCTCGAAAATGCGCAGAGATTCCTCGGGAAGCAGCGGTGCATAGTCTGCGTCCACGCATCAGCAGATCGACAGGAACACAAGCTGAGGATTGTCTAGACAGACTGTGTACGCAGGGGACACACAGAGAAAAGCAACAGCCTAGACGGTCGCCAGTGAAGGCAGACGCAGTTCGCCGACTACGTGAAGTCGCAATCCTTTTCTGGACAGTCGGTTGGCGCAAGCAGCACGGACGCAAAGAGACAGTCTGCACATTGAGAAAGCCCCGAGCTACGAAGCGCAGATGAAGCGAACGCTTGCCCCTGCTTCCTTATCTGGCTCGCTCTCGGGAAGGAGGAAGAGAAAACCGACAAGAGTAACAGACAAAAAGGCAATGGATAGACGGAGGACGTTCGCCTACGGCGCTTCTGTCGAATATCCGCGATCAAGTGCGCCGCACACTCGAGCAAAAACGGGTCTGTGTTTGCGACCACCTTCGGGATTCTCAGGTACTTCCGAAGGAACCCGACGGCGCGAAAAAGTTCTTCTTTCCTCTTTTTCAGTTTACGGTGTGCTGAAGAACGCATCAGAAACACACCGAAAGCGAAGAATACTGTTCGGAGGCACACCAGCTTCACATTCAAATCCTCTTTGTCGAAAGCGATCTCTTCCTATGACACCATTTACCTCGTGATATAATTCGTCCGCGGCCTCTCTCGAAATGGGTCAGCGGAAAAGAAACACGAACAACACGCTCGGGTCCGGAGGCGCACATTTGCTTTTCCCCAGAAAGAATAAACCTATTCCCTCATTCTTTCCCCGGTGCATCTGTGTCACCAGATCTAGTGTCGCAGCACTCCATTATTGACGAACGCACAGCTGTAGGATCTAAACATTAAAGAAGGACGACGCGTTGTTTGCCGCAGAGGACGCCGCCACGCGCAGAAATCATCAAGCCGCGTCCCTCAAAAAATGTTTCAACCGTAGTCAGAACCAGTGTTCTTTAGAAGTTCGGAAAATGAATACGGACACGCAAACCGGCAGACTTAGGTTGCCCATTTTCTGTTTCCAATCTCTGCAGTCGAAGCTTCTATACTCGTAAGGTTGCCGGAGTCATTTAGATGTAAATACGCGCGTTCCACAGAAACAGCGACGGCACAGATTGATCAGACAGTCGGTTTTCAATGGTGATGCTTTTACCACCGCCCAAAATAGCAACATGTGAGGATACATGTGGCCTGACTGGCTTCCTGCTCGGCAGAGCGACAGCCCGGAAGAGAACAAGACAGCCGTCTAGTCAAGGTTTTCAAAACACATGGTCTCATCAAAACACTATTTGATCTCTCGGTTGCTATCTCCAATTTTCCTAGGCTTTTGTGACACGCATGAGACATTCCCTCATCCACGCATTCGGCCACGCGTTTCGGAAATGTGCTTACGCTTGTGGGATATCACTCGCGAAAGAGAATCCAACAGCTTTCTCTTCTCTTCGTCACTCCTTGCAATAGATCGGAACAGGGGATTCAAACGAGTCAGATGTGCAATATAACTGTGCGTCGAGATGTAGTTGTCCGCTGCACACGAGAAAAGGAGAGAAGAAAGAACGAACAGTTCAGTTTGCAGTGGATTTGTTTTTAGAGAACGTGTGTGCGGGCATCTTTGGAAGGTTTTTTCTTCTGTGCAAGAGTGCATCCGTGGATGTGTACTCCGAAAACCCGATGAAGGCAGGTACCACAGATATAGCTGTGATCACCAATGCATGCACATGCTAATGAAGTGCAAATTACCCTCCGTACAACTAGAAGGATATGTAAGTATGTCAACACTGAGACACACTGCTACATCCCCCACAATCTTCACTGCACCCTGGCCTGCGTTTGCAAAAAAAAAGGAGACCCTTGCATGATGTGAGAGGCAGTGCCCGGAGTTCGCGAAAAACGGGGCCGCGTTGCATCTCCTTCCTCTCTGCAAAACCACCGCTGGTCCCTTTCCTTTTGTCCAGTTTTTGGCACGACACTTCTAACCACGAAACGCGTCTCTTGCCATGGCAGTTTTACCTTTTTTGAAACTCCTGCGGGTGAGAGCCTTCAACGTCTTGATGATGATTTTTTTGTCTTTTCTGTGGACTTCGGAGAACAGCTGTTCTATCTGAACCGCCGAAACAGGAGTCACGACGGTTCTGTCCTTCGCTTCTCCCTCCAAGGGAGACTTGAGCGGCAGCAACCGGAAAACGTTTGAGTTTCCTGCAGACAAACGGTGACAGAGAAGGCGGATGGGAGACAGGAAAAGACAAAACAAAGGAAAACATGGCATAAATGCAGAGCTCAACGGACAATTAGAATGTCTTCAATCCCCACTCTAGCCCTACACGTTTCAATACAACCACTCACTTCTGAAGGCGGGAGAGGCACAGCATCTGCGGGAGAATCAAACTGCCCATCTTCAGATTCGCCCGTATGCCTACATACGAAGTTCTGAACACATATATCGATAGGTGAGTGTAGATAAATAATCCTGCGCAGGCATTGCCAAACACATTTCCACACGAGGCGTACCGTCTGCATCCCGTAACATTTCATGCGGCATAATTTTGACGAAGCTACGAGCCGCGGTAGGGCCAACGGAAAACTGCTGTTCCGTTTCTTCTGGAACATCCATCAGCTCAACGAAGGCTCTTGCTCGCCGTTCTGGGCTGTCATCGCTGGTCACCAACTCCGACAGTCCCGAGTCGGGCAAACCAGCGAGTTGGTCATCGTTTTGTGCGGAAACGACGGAGGACAAGATGTGAGCAGGAGATGAATCAGAAGGCGGGTAAGTTGAAAAAGAGACGGTTCCGGCGGAGGGGAAGCCGTGGGCGCCGCCATACGCACCGGAAAGGGCTAGCGCAGGGCCACACAGAAGAAAAAGCAGCTTCAAACAACCCAGAGACACGAGGCAGGAGATTAAGTAGCTGCGCTCCATCTTAACAGAGCGAGCGTATAGAAGCGCATAGAGCGGGCAAAGTAAGAAGTCACAGATAAAACGTGATTTCAAATCTTGGAGCTGGCGGAGCCGCCAGTCAGCTACGATCGCATGCAAAATGTAGCATACTCGGTAGGTAACAAGGGAACCGGGAAATGTGCGTCTCGTCGACGCAGCTGCACAAGGAGATGTATGTCACACTTGTCAACGAAGAGACTTTCTGGGGGGTGTGCCTTTCTTCAGCTGGCAGTTACCCGTTCGAGTTCTCGGTCTTTCACAGACAGCCAGGAGACCAGTTACGACGCGGGATCCATCTCCGAGTAGCCTGCTAGACAACCGAAAAAAAGATTGCGCGAGGAGAGACAAGATGTTCAAATTGCTGCGGAAACATAAGGAGAAACGTGCAGACGAAGAAGTAACAACGGACAGATCGTGCAACGCGCATTCCGAACTGTTATGCTGCCATGGCTTGTCTTGAAGCGCTGAGACTTCACTGTGGAATACCGCCAGTAGACTTGCTTCCCTTTGGAGACTTGTCACTTTGACGAAACATATTGTTTTTGGTAGGAGGTCCTTATGAGAAAAATCTCCTCTTCACCGTCTCCCTCCGCATGCGGTTCTACGATTCGAGGAGCCACAGACGTCGCAAATGGCGAGGCATGCCCGCGACTATGGTAAACGTGATGTGGAGTCAACTCTACCGCGTTCTAGGTTAGATCTAGACGATGCAATGAAAGGAGATGATGACAGAAAATGAAGACAAATTCAGGAGGAAGAGGTGAATATTGAGCGTACCAGTCCGCCTGGGTCCCTGACCCGACCAGGTGCCGGCCACATTTGAGCACACTATTGTTCGCATGAGAGAAAGGAGTCAAACGGAGCGGGAAAGACCATGGTGAAAACCCAAGGGAAGAGATAAGAAACCCCCGGCCGAAAGAAGGGTTTTCTTTTGAGGTTTTTCTCTCCCGACGCCCAGGCGCGGTACTCCCTCACCGCCGCGCTAGTACGCTAGCGGTGTCTTGCAAGACACAAGGTGACCCGGTCCATCTCCGGTTTTGTAAAACGACGAAATTTCTTGTCGTCGTTTCCCGCCATTTCAGTCCTCCCTATTAAACTAATGTCTTTAAAGTTCTCACATACTTTCCTGGGTCCGATGGCTTGGATTTACGGCGCAGCTAATCGAATGGAGCAATTTGAATCACGGCAAATTGACCAGCCAAAGACAACTCTCCGCAGCTACCACAGATCTGAACTACCACAAATGTCTTTGTATGCAGCCCTGTACTATATTCGTCATTGGTCCTTTTTGTAAACGATCACTTCGAAATTGGGCCAGCTTCCAGCCAAGTAACGCCTTACTATAGAAACTATTCTTTTTTCTTGTGGTGCTTTATTGCTCGTTTGTCGTTTGGGCACACTGAATGCTGTCGACCATCCCCTACCGGAGTTTCCGCGCACCAGCCGCTTTCAGATTGAGCGGATCTTGTTTTTTTGCTTGTCTAGTTCAATGCCTTGCAGATTTCTGGGTTATCTCCCGGCGTATCTGAAGAGGAGACGCATGCAATGTTCCTGACGTTCAACGAAAGAAAACCGAAGCTCCCGCAGTTCATTAACGTGCAGAAGAACGCAGCTCCCGGCCCCCCACAGGAAAGCAGACAGACACTCATTCTAATCGCAGACTTCCTGGATTCCTGCAAAACACAGAAAGTATTTTCTGTGTAGGGAGGGCCAAAATGGATTATGATGTTGAATGGGAAACCACCCTGGAGTTACCAGAAATTCCAGTGTTGTCATGGCATACTTAATTACGACTCGAAAGCCATCCAATCAACTGGCGAGTGTTACCTTATTTCAGCCGACACTGCTCGTTTTTTGCAGGAAAAGTCGGCATATCGTTTCGAAAGTGATCCTCAAAGTCTATGATAGATTTCACCAACTGCGTCCGGCGAGAGCTGCAGTGGACAGCTACGAGGAATCAACACCAATCGCCATGGTATACTTCCTGTGTCTACCCGGTCATTACTTCATTGCACTTCGTTTTCTCGCAAGCAACTTCTGAATGCATTGCAACGGCTCGCTCCCAATTTACATTGGGCTTTTCTGTGTCTGGCACACACCCTGTTTGCTGATCCCCTTATGCGCTCCCCACCGTAAATTAGCCGGGGCAGTTTCTATATGACATCTGATACAAACGGACTTCATTATCCCTAGGCACAACTACTATGCTGATGACTGGTTGTGCTGGTTCATCTATCAGGGCTCTGCGGGAGCACCGGTCGCCGGGTAACGTAGCAGCAGAACCTGGCCAGGAAGCCAGCCTCTTGTTTTGAGCAAAAAAACAAGAGAACGCAAAACACACTAAGACAACAACAACGACCATAAAGACTTGGGAAAGTTTTCCTAGTGTGCTCACATGATGAAACAGACTCGCTTGAAATGTAGGAACTTCATCAGAGTGTGGATTTCCACGAACCTACATAAAGTGTTCCACCACTTGTGTCTGACACTGCTAATCGATGTTAAATCCATGATTGGCTGTCAGACAAGGTAACTACGACGGATGCCGGAACAAAGCATAAACCACTTTTCATTTGGCAGAAGGCGTCCTCCTGGATTGTTCCGAAGTCAGGCCAAGTCTCTTTCTGTGCATTTATGGGGCAGATCATTTGCGGTGGAACTAAGCATTTGAGTCCGTTTCACTGAGACCACCATGGTTCCACCTAGGGTACCTGGGTTAGTGTTCGAATGGCTATAAATGACAGGGAATGGACAGTCAATCTGTTTCGCTCGAATCGCCATTAAAGCTGCCTCCAGCGGCCAGCATGTTGGTGAGATGTGGGAACTGGCTACACACGAGCGGAAGACAGTAACCCCTAACAACACCGCAGCCCTGAAAACAACCAAAAGATATTGACAATGTTGTGAACCAAATCGCGTAAGGTATTGCCCGTTCGCTTGCACTCAAACAATGCATAATTGTGAAAACAACACTGACCAAGACGGTGCGATTTGTCTAACTTCATAAATGTGGAATCTTTAACCGTCCCAGCTGCTTCATCTTGCATTCAATACCCAGCCGCCCAAACATAATTTCTTCTCCCTAGTCACTCGAGTGTCGCCAAATGCTACTCCCAACACATGCTTATTGGACACTTGTTTGGCACCTCCAGGACGTCATGGTCAAACATGAAGTCAGACCGTTTCATGTAGTGAGGGGATCACAAAAGGACTCATCTGTCTCGAGTCGCCCTCTAACGTTCCAACATCCGACGAAACTGTTCAAGAAGTGAGGATCTTTCACCCGCCATTTTGGCTTGTGGCATCCTCTCCTCTGCCATCTGTGGCATTTCCTTTCCTATTACATCATTGCTTCCAGAATGTGTTGCTGCGCTGCTTGCTTTTCCATATTATAGTTGTACTGTACCGCACCCTCTCCCTACAAAACCTTCGTGTGAGCATTTTCGCAGGCTGCCTCCTGAACGAGTGCGGTAGACGGGTAAGAGGAAGCATGCGCATAGGTGGACTCGACTGGCCACGTGTCAATGGATTGCTCGCGGGGTTTTAGAGTTGAGAATCTGCTTCGGAGGAACTCAGAGACAAATTGACGCTACCATCGTCACCTGAAATATCACCTTCAGGCCACTCCGCTCGATTCTTTGCCGCATCACCGACAAACGACGGTGGTGAATATTTTGTGTTGCCTGGGCAGCTGAGGGCTTGCTTTTCCGCTGGCCCCCAAGCTGTACTGGAAGCGTCTGAGTCCCAGTGCCCCCTACACGCAGCACGGGAATCTTTAGGTACCTCCCCAGAGTCATCGTCTTGGTCTAGACTATCATCAGATCGTGAATCCGGAAAAATATCCCTGCTTTTCCACGAGGGACACGCATTTGATGCTAACTTATATCCACCACTGGTGATCTGCGTCTCAGCACCAGTCGCAATCCCCCTTGATTTCACAAGTGAAACGCCGGCATCTGCTGTGTCGGGCAGCGTCTGAACGTCACCACTAGGTCCGGCTTTATTTTCTTCATGGGCACCAGTGGGTGTGCCGACAGACGCAGAGAGGTCGACCTCTTCTCCAGAGGGAGTCGTCAATGGCGATTGCATGCCCCTTTGACAATTCGGATGGGACGACCCAACCCCCATCGAAGTCGGCATTCCACTAGTGATGGAAACCTCTCGACTCTGCCCAGTGGGCCCTTTTCTGCTTCTTTCAGTCCGTGCGTCATGTGGAGTGTGGCAGCATTCTTCTCCACTATTGCCATTAACAGGAACAGGTTTCGCGATGTGGCATTCATCTGACTGTGCTTCACTGCCGCTGCTGAGGTACTGGATCGCATGCTGGACAGACTTCCGTGACTTCCTTTTAAGAGTCTTCCACGCACTCTGGAGAGGAGATGGTGGATTCAGCTGGTTCGCCACACCACTTGCCGGTGCCGCACTGGATCCGTGTGCTACGGCGGAGCTAAATTCACTGCAATCCGAGTCTGTCAGTTGAACGATGTACGTCGCTGGTGGGTCTCCATCACTCGTTTTTCTGTAGGCGTAGTCTTCGCAGGAATACGCGCCTACTCGATAACGTTTCGGCCCGGTGAGAGAGCCGGCAGCTTCCATGGAGAGTGGTTCGGGTTCTGTTGTTTTGTCGGTATGGTGGCAGTCGCCATCGAAGGTCTGCGGCGAGAGGTCGAACGAAGATGCTTCACTATCCACATTTGTTGGTGAAGGAACCGGAGAAACGCTTGTCGTCCGCACGTAAAAGACACCCTTCTCACCAGTAGCGCTAAAGACCACGATGCTTTCGCCCGACGCCCGATGCAGATCGCGCTCTTCGGAGAGCGCACTTGATGACGGTGCCTCATCGGCGCCAACCAAGGAGGCATTGAGACAAGGGGCTAAGGAGGAAAGCGCGCAGGCCGGCACTTGGGCGGAATCGGGACTGACTTCCATGTGAGAGGGAGCCTGACAAGGGCCAGGAAGACTGGATTCCGCAAAGCTTCCTAGAGCATCCTGATATAACTGCTCTTTCTCCTGGTCCTGCCTGAAGCTTTGGCCCAGAAACCAGTCACTTTCTCGCCCGTCAGTGACGTGAATACTGTTGCTGTTGCATGTTCCCTTCACAGCACTCCTGTCTGTAAGTGATGCACTGTCGTTTTTCTCAGAGTCCGATGCGTAGCCCCGGGAAGCCTGGGTACTCGACGCAGTCTTTGCATCTGCATCAGAGTGGCCTTGACTGCCACAAAAAGATGGTCGCTTAGATGAAATGAGGCCAAACAAGGTCGAAATCACTCCACTATCTGCACCGTTCGAAACAAGACTCTGATGAGGTGAAGCCAGGCGAACTTCGCGCTCACAGAACTCGATAGGTGGCTTCCGCACGGCAGATGTGACGGGAATGATGGGTGCCCTCGTTTTGAAGCGGTAAACCAGGTTACCACAAGCTGCGAGGCCAAGTGAGAAGACCAGAAACTGGATGACAACAAGAGCCATATACGGCTTGTTTTCGTGCAGCCCGGTCATGGACGAAGTGCCTGTGACCGCGCAAACTAGCAGCACGAAAAACAGAAAACACTGCGACAAGAAGTTCGCCAACAGAACACGAAGACGGCGCCAGATGATGCAGGAAACACAAGAGACGCAAGAGAGAAAAACGGTTACTCCCACAAGGGCATCATGTGCCGCACTGTGGACGATGAGCAAGACGAACTGGCAGCTCACAAAAGCAAGAAATGGCGGCCACATCCGCCACTCCCGCATCGGAGCGATCGGGAATTCTATGCCCCAGAGTGCCATGGTCTTCAAAATCACGGACTGGAGAATGAAAAACACTCATGAATACGCGCCCATTGCTCACGTGTGCCGTTAACGGAAGAAAGCCAATAGTGGCTGAGGGAGCTTTCCACCTCTTCTCGAATACTGAAGTGGATCCGTGACTGAACAAAAACAAAGTGCACAGGCTCAAGGCCACCTGTGAAAATTGAACTGACGTGGCAGGAACACGAGGAGAGTCACCGTGTCGACCCTCGCATGTGGTCTGCCGCCGGAGAGCTTAACTGCAGAAACTACACTCCTTTACACTAACAGAAAAGGGAGGCCACTTTCATTTCAGACCACTTGTACTGACACCTTGTTGATTTGTGCCGAGGGTGAAACGTTGGCCCTACAGACACCGGTGGGACGGACGAAGGAAACGGGCAACGGCCGAGTGGACGGCGTGGTCGGGGCCAAGGGAGGCAAAACGGAATACATAAGCCTAAGAGACTGTGCCCGCAACGGAAAGCTGATTTCTGCGACACTATGGAATAGAAACAGCAAACATGTTCGCCCGCCTCATACGGCTTCCTTTCCTCCTGCACGACAAGGACTCTTTCACGAAGGTGGCCACTTGAACGGAGTTTTCTCGTCCGAAGTCAAAGTAGTCACTCAGGGTCTCAGCTAGCTGGGGGAGCGCTGCAGCTGAGTAGTCCATAAACTGTGGCACAAGAGAGAACAACAAAAAACGGAATATCGACGCCCGAAGTGGCGAACAGCCGTCGCAGTATCTGCACATAGGTGTTGGTAACGGCGAATCTGTAAAAGTCTCTTCAAATTGCAGCTGTGAGGTTGCATTCTCGTCTCCAAGTGGATTGGCATAGCCCTGAAATGGCACCACAGCAAGACACTACCACGTCTTCAGACAGGCATCCACCATCGTCCGCCGCACAGGGGAGCGCGGGCGGCGTTGATCCGACGCAAGCGATTCTGTCAAGTGGGGAGAATCACTTCGCAGAAGCACACATATACCCTTTGTATTTGCTCCTTCGCGCGCCAATGTCACTTTTCCACGCATGCGAAAGGGAGACAAACGCACATTCTGGACACAATCCCATCCTGTCGCCGGTTGAGGTCGAAGTGCGCCGTCGCGTGCCGAGGAGCAGCCACAAGAGGAAATTTCACTCACTCTGTGTTGTTCTCACACACTGCATCGGGTGTGTTGTCAAAGAACCCAGCAGACCCAGGTATGACTTCTCGCTCCATGGGTGAACTCTGGAAACAATTCCCATGCTGTAGTTTCCTAGATTCGTTTTGCTGAGCGGCTGTCCATGGCCACCTGCGAGGGTAAAATACTTACCAGATTCCTCTGTAGTGTCGTTTAGACGATTACTTCTGCGTCTAGAAATACTGGCTTTTCATTTGCAAGCCTATACAGTGACGAGATTATTCTGACTCCCCTCAGGAATGTGAGTATCAGCGCGAGTGCTCAGTACCAGCATAGGCAAGGGGTCCCCACTGTACGCAGGGGTCCGAGAGTGTCGTTGGATCTGCAGCAAGGGCTTGGGATTCCTGAATTGCTTCAGAAAAATGAGCGACCGTGACACACGAGCCGCGACACTGACACACAGAGGATATCCGCACACCTGAATGCAGGAAACAGAAAATAGATTAGACTAATTGGCGAAAACTTGACGCAAAAACTGGTGCAAAGACGACGCAACCGTTTTCGGCTTCTCACTCAAGTCAGCCCTTCTAGGGCCGGGCTACAATAAACTTGAAACCTTCAACTAGAAACCGTGTAAGCAGAAATATCTGAGGCATCGGGAAGCAATGATAGTTTTCTCTTTAAGAATTTGACCGACACCGCGACAACATGCATATAACACATCCAGTTCATCAGCGTGGCGTGGCCGTTTCACCGCACTTCATTAGTTCACTCAGTTCTCAAATCCTAATCAGCTATAATCCTGCCGGACTTCACAGGTCCGCGCTACACATATGTCCACATCTTTTTCTGGCGATCCTGTGAAGGATGGCTGCCCGCTCCCAACGTTTACTGGCGGCACCCCGGCATACGATCAGGTGATTCTACATCGGTAATGACATGTTCCTTCACCCTGCGTGAGACGCATGGAGCAATTCGACTTTCTGCTTTGAGAAAACGCGTGTTTCTGGAGCGGTGACAGTAGTGCAGTGCGACTGTCTAATCCTGAGAATGCAAAGAGGATTGAAGCGGTGCCTTTCTGAGCATCCGTTGACTGAGAATTAGCTGCGAGCATATCTATGAACTCTGATGAACCTGGGCTTTCGGAAATTTCATGGCCCTTCACCGTGTTGCCATCCGGTTTCGTTTTCCGTACTCCGAAAAAAGGATGCTGACCACGTTAGCTGCGCCGGCTCGCGTCCTCTAAGCTTATTCGATAGTCCCGCGAATATGCTCGCGTCAAGGACACTCAATAAGTCTACACGAAAGCCGCTGACCATAAATCTATGATGGTATAAGATGGACTCCCCAATCATGTGCTTCTCAGTCTTGTCTGAATTCTCGTAACACGACTGCCGCAGCAATATCAACACAACAGTTTTCTCATCGTTTCTCACCCATCTTATCCTTCTGGTTCACATAAGCCGAAGGAGCTATGTCGCAGGATTCGTCACCCCAAAACGCATGACGCAGGTCTTGCACATGGACCACGATTCACCGCACAATAACACCTTCCACTCCTGTGTTGAATACTCAACGACCACATTGTACACCATAGTATACAGACGTGAAAATATGAACAAATGAGCGGAGACCGTTAACGGGGAACAAGCTTCAAAGGCAACCATTTTACACAGCCGGCTCGGACAAGCAATTTGTGCAGAGCCGGCACACGCGCTATGTCCGTGCTGAACGTTTCTCACGTACTGTGCGCAAGTAGGAGCCTTCCACCTTCTCCTCCCTTCAACAAATGACAGAGGCGGAACTGGCTATGCACGCAGCCCTGCTGCGGGGCACCACGCTTCAAGACAAAGCATGTTTCAAACCACCCCATCGGCACATGAGGTCACATACTTCAATTCCCAAGTGTCAAAGAGGCTATCAACAAACTTGCCAGCTAAGAAGATGATGCATCATGCTTTCGATAACATTACGACACGAGGAGGCGTCGAACTAGTCTCAGGCCCTCAACTCACATGCTTTTCTTTTACCACAATCACCTCGTCGCCGTCAACAATTCTGAAAATACAGCTGGTCTCGGAACGATCACGTCTCTTTTTTGAAGAGCGTTCCAGCGGGACCGCTTCTTCTGGCGGAGAAAGCATGGCCTTCATTACGCACATCTTTTGTTTCCGGCGTTCGGAGTCCCCAACTCCGCAGTCTTGTTGGCCTGGAAACACCAGCCTCCGTCTCGCATTTTGTACTGCGCCATCAGTGCCTCGGCGCCGTCTACCATGTGCTTGCTCCCGCAGAAAAAGGCGATACGGTCTCGCAGGCTAACAGGTTGGATTAAAAGAATGCGTGTGAATCCGTCGCTTGCTTTGCCACCCGCCTGTTCGGCCAGGAAGGCCAGCGGAAAGCACTGGAATATCATGGAGACCGAAGGGGTCGGATCTGTGAATGTCGGTGGGTAGATGTAGATGCCACCCTTCAGCATATTCCGGTGAAAATCTGAAAAGACATACGGCGTAAATAAACCCACTGAAAAAATACTGAAATGCTGCAATTCCATACATCCCTTATCTTTTGCCGTCGGCAAAGGCCTTTCGCTCCAACGCTGCCATATGCCCTTGAGGCAACTGCGCGTCAGTGCCTCGTGAATCCCCGGAGACGACTGGGCACATACGCCACTCCTAAGCCGGGCTTTCGTGAAACTCCTGCTCCAAGTGTCCGAGCAGTCTTATTCACAAGGAACATGCTTTTCAGTAACGTGTGGTGAGCAAAACAAATTCTTCTGTCTACGGAACATGGTTCTGTCAGTCTGAAAAGGCAAGCTCTCGGAGAGGCGGGCCTTCATGGGAAGCCCTTCCAACGTTGGAACAGCGGACTCGCAGGCGGACTAACACCGTCATCTTTCTCTGTGTCCTGCTGTCCCACCAGTTACAGCATGTTCTGCCACGTCTTCGAGATGACTTCTGTGCAATATATTTTATGTGAAGCCGCAAGGTTGGACGACGTGGAGTTCAACCTAGAAACGGATGTTATATTTTCTGTGCCTCCACCAACCTGGCGGTTCCAATCTTGGACATGCAACGCGACGGGACCAAAAAGTAGACCAACCTACCAGCAACGAGAGAGCCAATGTACCGGCACGAGATTGCTTTCGACTGGCAGTAGTCGATGTACGCCCGGACGCCGTAAGGGAACTTGTTGACCTTGCCTCCGTTGATCGCATAGATCTTTCCATCCTCGGGGATACGAATGTTAACGTGAGAGAGGAGGAAAGATCCCAAAGAGGGATCCAACGTAAAGCCGTGAACTCCTGAACCGACGGTGATAACCATGACGGTTGACGAGCCGTACAAGACGTACCCAGCGCACACCTGCACACGAAAGGAGTGTGCAGAAAAAGGATCGTCAAAATGGTATGCACCTCGAATGCCGAATCGTTCCGGATTCCTGCGGATGAAAACGCAGGAGAATACGACCGTACACCAGACGGACGCATGTCCACTGCTGAAAAAAGAACTGAAGCATACGTGTTGTCTGCCATATTGACAAAAGAGAGTTTCTCCCCCGTTTCAGAGATTTTCCCTATTTCCTAACTCGCATCCTGCGTCCTTTCATACCTGTTCTTTTCCGGGCTGCAAGAAGTCACGTAACTCAACCGGAGATCCTGCTGGAGTCACTCTTTTGTACACGGAGAAAATCGTCCCAGACGACACATTGACGTCCACCTGCTTCGTACCGTCCATAGGATGAATCAGCGCGACCAAATTCTGCGGACGCAGCCACACGCACACGCTGTGTCCGCTGTA